>CM036941.2:30104137-30318372 GCA_020352615.2 Yoshiicerus persimilis
ACACATTGCACACATACTATCATATTCGTGATTATAATAATTGCTTTGCGGAAATAACTCACATTAAATTATTTCAGCAGCCTGCAGAAATAAGTGCACATAATCACATAACTGATTAGCTTGATTATTCAGAGCTGCTATACTGCTACTACAAACTCCCATAAAATATAAATACTTTAATGAATTCATGTAAAAAATATTTAGCACAGTATGTCACGACGACAAATATCATGCACTGTTTAGTTTAGTTCTTCACTTTTGGAAGGCAGTTCAAAGATTGTAAATAATACGTACCTAAGAGGAGAATGAAAGTGAAATGCAGTGCATTTAGAGTTTTCGGATTGGTTGGAATGCAGAGTTGTGTCGCGGCTGACTATAACAATATGAATGAGCTAGCTAGTATAGACAGAGTGAGAGTGAGCAAGGATTGAGGATTGTGGAGTGAGTGGAAGATGTAGAGCGAAAGAAGCTGACTGATATGATACTATTGATTCTTTTGATGTGAGCAAGATCTCTTTTTATAGAGATTCTGTCGGGTCGATTCCCACTATACATATTTCATGTAGCTCATAATAAATAATGTGTTAACAACCAAATGCCTAATCAGACATGGGAGAGTTACACAGAAAAACATTTGAAAAACTCATTGAATAATTAATGTTTCCATGCGCTGGAGAGACCGTCTCTGGGGCTATATAAATTCGCTAGAAATTTGGAAACTATAATATGCAAAGGTAAAAATGATTAACTGTCAAGACTAATTCGATGTATAAGATCTCAACTTCTAATCTCATTTGAAATGTTATGCTGCATACAAATAGAAGCCAGAAACACGTATAAATTACATTATAGAAAGGTAAGGTTTCATGCTGAACTCGTTCGTACAGTTATATAAAATTAGTTTTCAGCTATAGACAGCAGTCTCAGACATCGGAGGCTCGGAGAGGCTATACGATGCAGTATTGGATATCAGATTAAATTTCATACGGATACATTACATTACTGGCATACGTGTACATCAGGGCTGGAGCACCATAATAAATATTGCTATCAGTAACCTTTGGAATCCTGAACCTGGGTGCATATAATATGGCAATTAATTGACCTTTAAGTAATTAAGTATTCACAACGGAGCAGAAGGATGAAAATCAAAAACTAATTTACTCGAAGTTGCGCATAATGTCCTGCGCTGAAATGCTACTACAAATGCATATGTGAAACTTTTAATTTTTGAGTACGTTTCGCAGTGATATGCGAATAAAATGAAGATTTTAAAAATGCAGAACGGCAATATGCCAAACTTGCCAAAGGAAACCAATATCATGAGCATATACCATGCAAAATGCAAAGGAAATGTATTTATAAGCAGGGCTACATCTGATGGTTATATCTATACAATATACAATATATACAATATACAATATAGGTTGAAGGGTATCTAGTTAAAAACCTATTAAAGACGGAGCAGCACTAAAGACTAATAATTATTCATTACATTTTATTTTTTGCAGGCCCCGTTGGCAGTTCCTGTACCTTTAGAGGGTGTCAATAGATTATCTGAGTTAAAAAGTAGGGATTTACTGCCATTTTCTGCCTTCTTGACAGATAAATACGGCAGAGAACATAATTACCTCAGAATATCCATCAGCGAGCGGTGTAATTTGCGATGTAGGTTAAATAAAACTATTTTTGATTTATTTACTGTTTCGCTGTTTCGGTCGGATTGGTTTATCGAAATTCTCATTTTACATTTATTTCCATGAAAGGTACCTACTGTATGCCAGAAGAAGGGGTTCCCCTTACGCCAAAGCAGAAGTTACTCTCATCCGAAGAAATCGGAAGACTCGCAAAAATTTTTGTCAGCCAAGGAGTTGACAAAATAAGAATTACTGGTGGCGAACCTTTGTTGAGAGCTGATTTGCCAGATATCTTAGGTTTTCATTTCATAATGGAATTAAACATACATAGAACCATTTTAAAATTACATAAAGATAATGTAATGTAGCCGACAAAACGAAGTTTATTATTTTGGGCGAGGTAGATGAGTCCTATTTCTAGCTTTTAGTTTTCGATATTCATTTTAAATTAGTAATATAGTAAATCTGTAATCTACACTGTATTAGTATTATGCATAATATATATTGTCATTAGATTTTATATTATTATTTGTTGTTTTAGGACAACTATCTGAAATGAATCTGAAATCGATTGGCATTACAACCAATGGAATATTATTGGCAAGACTGATGCCTGATCTTCGTGCAAATGGATTGACCAATATTAACGTGAGCCTGGATACATTGCAACCAAAAAAGTTCGAGAAAATATCCAGAAGGCCTTCCACTGCTTGGTTTAAAGTGTGGAAGGGAATAGAAACAGCTCTTTCAAACGGATTTCAGCCACTCAAATTAAACTGTGTTCTCATGAAAGGCATTAATGACGACGAAATATGTGACTTTGTTCGCCTTACCGAACAAATAAATTTGGATGTTAGGTTCATAGAGTATATGCCATTTTCGGGAAATAAATGGGACCTGGAAAAAATGGTTCCATATCAAGAAATGGTGAAAATTATTCAAGAAGAATTCCCCGAGTTTCAGAAACTGCCAGATTCTATAAACCACACAGCAAAAGTAAGGCAACCTCTTGCACACTATTTCATACGACAAGTAAATCCACAGAATGAAGACGCTACTGTAATGCTACTATGCAGAAGTGGTTTACAATTTAGAAATGTAACATTACGAATACGTTTTTATATTTTTTAGGTTTGCTTACCTCATTTGCCTTCCCCTACTATTGCTTCTTATGTTTTCTTTGTCGAGAACAATTGCTTTTATTTCAGTTTAAACTGCTTACTTCTTGCAAATACTAAACATAGTTTGAATAATTTATCATGTGATTGAATATATCTTTTACATAGTAGATTTTAGACTTATATACTCATTTTAGCTAAATTTTTGTATCGTGCGTAAAGTGAGTGATAAAATAATAATGTATAATGCCTTACTAAAGTGGCTTACAATGCATTCTGTCTTTGTTACACTTTCACAGGCGTACAAAGTTAAGGGGCATGTTGGACAAGTCGGTTTTATTACGTCTATGTCAGATCATTTCTGCGGAGGATGTAATCGCTTGAGAATTACGGCTGATGGAAACTTGAAAGTATGCCTCTTCGGTAATGCAGAAGTTTCTCTTAGGTAAGAGACATCGACTAATGCTACCTCATTTACTATTTATAGTAACATCTACAAAGTACTCAGAAAGAGCTCTTACGTCGTAAATACTACTGCCTGCATTCTGAATTTTTAAAGTCTTTTAAGATCAACTTTAGAATCCAATAAGTACATTGTGGGCCATAGAAAAAAGTTTCGTCAATTTTTAAAAGTAGTTTCCCGAAGTATTATATTTGGGTTTTCCCAATGTAAATAATTTTTCCAGCATAGAGGAGCATACAGAAGCTTTTCATTTGTAAATGCCTTTTATGACTCTAGCTCTATGGTACTTACACCTTTTTAGTGAGATTTCACTGATTATATGAATAATATCAATGTGCTCCTCCATAAAGATATTAGGAATATCTTGCCATCAAATGAAGTCGTGTCTAACTCACTTCTTGACATTAATAGAGACATTATGAGACAAGGAGCGGATGATAAAGAGCTTCTTGAAGTTATTGGTAAAGCTGTATTAAGAAAACACCCAAAACACGCAGGTGAGAATAAACCGTTTTGTGAATATAGTATGAAAGCAGCATAAAATTCCCTGCTAAACATAATAATATATCGTTTACAAAAGAAAGAAAGAATAGAAACATAATATACTATATTTTTCATTTTAGGTATGATGAATTTGTCAAAAATGGAAAACCGACCTATGATATTGATTGGTGGGTGACATCAAGTTGTCTTACTATTTTTCAATTAAAACATTTATAACAGAAGTAAGAATTATGTAAACCATAAAAAGTACATGCCGTAAGTTACATTGCAATAAACAAAATAATTATTTTCTGAAGAATCCTGATAGATGTATTAATGATAATGCACCATTACGTAAAAGTACTTGGACCAGTGTGTCTAGTCTACTTGATTTATCGAAGTTAAAAGCAGCTTAAAGTAGCATTTTCTCATCATAACGAACTTGGCTTTTCCTTTTAAAATGTGCTAATGACTCCATAAGTAATAAATATAAAGTTCTTATAGTTTATCTGTCGGTAATGATTTCTGGGGTGTAATGACAAGTGCAATGATCGAAAGAAGATAAGAAACAACGAAATTTACACTTTTACTTTTAGAGAAAATTAGGTGAAAGTATTATTCATCGAGCACATTACAATTAAAAGAGAAAGTCTTTTTATGTCCTCGTATTAGAACCTTCGGGCATACGAACCTTCATAATATGTAACAATTATCCAAATATACTATATTATCTGAATCTTCATTTAATTTTGCAATTTTGTAGAAGAATTAGTACAGCGTGATGTGGTTTTTCATATATCAAATATTGTTTTGTATACTGTAATACTGTGTAACTGTAGCTTACGGCATGTACATATCTCATACAGTTAAAAACGTGCTGATGAATACACAGGCAAGAAGATAACATTGAAAGAAGAACACGTCCAACCACTTCATAAGAGAAAACAAGTATCAAATTATTCATTTAGTCTCAAATCGATTGTAATGACTGGCATGAATTCAAAATTTGCCCGACGGAGTCAATTCGTACGTAATTACTCCCAGTCCCAGTCAAATATGGATAAAGAAAATAGCAAATTAAGCCATGTAGATTCCAAAGGAAAAATTCAAATGGTTGATGTAAGTGAGAAAAAAATAACTACAAGGGAAGCCATAGCCGAAGCTATAGTAATTCTTAGCCCTGAAGCATTTCAAGCAGTCGTTGATAATAATTTGAAAAAAGGAGATGTATTGACTGTTGCCCAAATTGCGGGCATACAAGGAGCTAAACAAACATCAAATCTAATACCACTTTGTCATCCATTGTCTTTAACAAAAGTAGATGTTAAATTATACCTGCAACACGACATTTGTGGTATTAAAATAGAAACCCTTGCAAAAACTAACAGTTCGACAGGAGTTGAAATGGAGGCATTAACAGCAGCAGCAGTAGCTGCCCTGACAGTTTACGATATGTGCAAAGCTATCGATAAATCCATATTAATTAAGGATATTCGACTTGTAAAGAAAACGGGAGGCAAATCAGACTTTTCTTATACCAAAAAATAAGGAAATATGTATTGCAAAAGTGCAATATATATGGCACAGTAACTATTCTTTGGGCGAGGCCGTCTTCAATCAGTGTAACAAAATACGCAAATAAAAAACTATTAAGACAGAAAAGAATATTTTTGACTTTGTACATGTAAAAATATATAAAAACATTTATTAATATTTTAAGGGCAACTTCCTGAAAAAGGAGGTTAGAAATGTTTTTACACTAAATATCACACCTAACTCTACACTTATATATATAAGACAGACTTGTTTTAATCATTTATAATACCCCATAAAGTCATTATTTTCCACATATGGAATAAGAACAAAAGTGTACAAGAACATACCCAAAATGCATCTTTAAGTTTTATTTCAGAATCTATTACTAATTTGAACACTTCCGCCGAGATTCACTCCAGGAATCATTCCAGGAGCAAGTTGTCTAGATCCTCCTGGGGCAGGCACAGGTAAATTTCCTTTATTTCCTGATGATCCTACTTCTTCAAATGCTCTAACCGATAACGTGGCTCTTGGTCCAGTCATCCAAAGCCTTCCTTCGTAGTCTACAAGTGAAGTATCAACTGTTACACTAGTTAGGCCTCCTGAGCACACTCCAAGAAGAAATTGCGCTGTAAAAAAATCCCGATGTGGGAAAACATCCTTCACCAGAGTTACAGGGTCTTGATTTGTCTACACAACGCAAATAACTCGAATAAAAAATTTGTCGAAACAGGGCTAATATATTTTAATGCCTAAATACTGCATGGTTTTGCCATCTTAATAATTTGTAATACCTTAATAAGCTCTATAGGATGAGGCCTTGTGCTCACAGTAGGAGTTGAGACCACAGTAATACGAATAGCTTTTGGTTTCCTGAATAAGTTCAGGGTTTCTGAATTTTTGGAACCTCTTTGCATTCCTGTCTGCTGAATGACACCTTCCACTTTCAGTGCAAAATTATTGCCCATTAATACAGTAACACTTTCTCCAGGAATCCTAGGTTGAGGCGACACGGCGATCTATTTAATTCAATTAATGACTCGGTGAGACGGATTACATTGACATACATTAATTCCCAGAAACTTTAAACCTTACCTTTACTCTCGTCATTTGTAATGTCTGAAAGAAATAGCGCGGGTATGAGACCGGTGTTTCTATTAAGATACGAAATGCTTCCCTGAGACAGTCCATATGCTGTAAATAATTGGAGAATTACTTAAGACTGTATAAACTTCAGAATTAAAAAGATAAGAGTAAACTTTATTCATTCTTATTACCTGATACGTTAAAATTTGTATGGGAAGAGTTTTCATTTCCTGTAACTCAAGAAGAGCCTGTTTGCATGATTGTACAGTTGCCCATGAATTATTGGCTTCTGAGTAAACAATTCCAGAGCAAAAATTGTAAGCCTGGTCACTGTCTGAAAACGAAGGATGATCTTTTGAGACAACTTGCTTTTCAATAGCTCTTGCAACCAGCAGACACACTTGCTGTAATCTAAAATACCAGAACATTGATCTTAATGGTAGTTATTCATGAAATAATAGAACAATCGTAGTTTTCTCCAGGTTTACACATATTTACAGTATTGCCACTTTTTGCACAATTTGTCTAATTCAGTGCTTATAATTTTTCGTATATTCATACGCACATTTGAATGTTGAACAAGGTGTCGCCATCAGCGTCAAAAGCAGTTTGGTATAACCGTCCGTACATTTCACTTACACCCTGAAATTCTCTTATGGACTTCCGTAACTACACAGAGTATAAAAGCAAATTAATGTGATCTTAATATACATAGGAATATAATTAAAATTTTCCACGGAAAATATAAAATACCTGTGTTACAACCCTTCCTGATTTTAGCAATTCGTCCCGATTAGCCACAGCCATACTTGGTGCTATAGCAGGGGCAGGGGAAAATTGGGAAGCATCACACGACACCAAAAAGTTAGAAAATGCCACTAGCATTTCGGATCGTATTCTGACGTATTCAATTTGAAATTGCAGAGATGTGATTGGATTGCTGGCGGCCTAGACACAATATCCGTCTAAATTAGTGATTTATTCCTCATGCATATTAATGATTTTGCATTGTATGTATATCGAATTTTGCAAAAAGGGTAGTTCTTTACTCTTAAGGAAGCTACAGCTTGAGTATATAATGTGATAGCCTTATTTAGCCTGGTAATAAGAGTAGGTATTTTTTCAGGGTCAGATAAAATGCTTTCTGCTCTAGCTACAGCATCCAAAGAGGATAACCAGAAATGAAAATTCTCGGACGACACCCTCGCCGACATTCCTTTTAGAGTTTTTGCAGCAATAGATGGCTGGCCATATCTAAAAAATTCAGTAAAACTTCAATATTCGTAACTGTGTTACATTGTTGCACTTTCAAATATTGTATACCTTAAAGCATTCCTAACAGTTCGATACGCAAGCCATAAGTTTGAGGCTGAGATGGTATTCGTAACCACACTGATAGCCCGATCTCCTAAAGTAAATCCTTGATGAGCTTGAAATATAATGGCTATCATGATCGCCTAAAACAAAAACATGATGCTTACATTGCTGCTTAGCAAATTGAATTGAATTCTTAAAAGTGAAAGTCATAAGTCAAGTCAAATCTATTACGAAGCTTCATAAATGGAGAAACTTACAACGGTACTACTGCTGCCTTCGGTTTTAGATATCTTCTCCAACACTGTAAGCATATCAACTAATAACATTTGAATAGCCTCTTGATTAAAACCACCGATTGCTCCAATTGACTGGCATATAACATCCATCGTGGCAGCTACAAGTACAACAATAGTTGGTTACTACTTTTGCTATTTTCATTAGAACATATACTTTCATAGCTTCCCAGCTAACATCGAAACTTTTATATCATAAACTACTAATTCGTAGCACACGATTCTGTCAACCAAACCTTTTCTTTGAAAGGAAGGCTTATATTTTTCATAAGCATAAATATTCGGTATCTTACATGTGAGAAGGTCCAGCTTAAAAAGAGCCATCAAAGCTGAGCAAAACCATTCACATTTTGCCGGTTTGGCTTTGCACAGTAGAATTCCATATGACAAGCATTTTTCTAAATTTTTTAGTAAACTTCCATCACAAACTTCACTTTCAGTCTCTGTATCTTTAATATGAGTGCATATCGTCTTCACTAATGATTCCACACCATTGGCAGCCATATCCACTAAATTCATACCGGACATAGACAGTCTCTCATTCTTCCTACAAAGAAGGCACAAAATCGAATAGTAAAAACTCAGTCTCTTAACTTAAGAGTATTGGATAACGTTATTTACCAATTAACGGCAATGTAAGTCGCTATTTGAATTGACCTCAGAGAAATTGTAATATCTTTGGACTGTATACTAGACTCCAGTAATTTCCATAATTTTGAATCTATTTAACCAAAATAAAATTACTTAATAATAAACATACCAACACTTTTATCAAATTCAAATACAATGGTATACATTACCAGCTGCATAAATGAACGTAAGAATTGCAGACGAGGAAGTGACACTATTTATGACATCTAATGTAGTGTGGACTATCTTTACGTCAAGTGCATGACTATTGCTACTTTCATCATCCGTATCCATTTTCTCTGAGTTGTGAGACAGAGCACAGTTAATTAATGTGGAAATGTGAATTGGTTCCCACAAATGGCCTCCTTTTTGACCCAAAAATTTAAGGTCTCTAAGAACACTCAGTTTTACTTGAGGTCTCGAGTCGTCTAAATTCGTTAAGAGAAATGAAACCTGTAAATATAAAAAGAGATACGATATGTATGGCTCTGGCTATCAGTCAATAAAATAATGATTCGTTTTTTACAAAAAGTCAAACCTGCTCCGTTAAATCAGAAATCGTTGAAGCAGACAATTGTGTCAATGTGTTTAATGTAGTTATTACAAATTCTTCAGATGGATAATTCAAAAGCAATTCCTGGCACAACTGTCGAACCTACCAAAATCAAGAAAAATTATTATTATTACATGCTCGAAGAAATTCATGTGGGGGAATTATCTAGTACTTGGTACGATCAATTTAAACCACTATTTTGCAGACCCCAAAGAAATCATAATGCTTTAGAAAAATAATGAAATCTAAATTCAGTACACTATATAAATGTCATATGAAATTATGTGCATTTTAATATTACCATTGCAGCAGTGGCGATATCGTGGTGCATGTGTTGAAAAATTGGAATAAGTCTCAGCTTAAGATCAATTGGAGTAGACAGCCTTTGTACCATGGTGGATATCTTAGTACACATTGTTGTACCAAATGTTCTACAAAAATGACATAATCTTGTATTACACGCTAAATTAAAAGATTATCCTGATAATTAAATATAATTGTTAAGTATAATTAAAATATAATTTTATTGAAATACTTGGATCGCTTTGCAAAACAAGATGCTGCATAGATAGCAGCCGAAACTTCTACTCCATCGTGAGAATCGAGGGCAACACGGATACTATGATGAATAGGTTTTCTTTCCGGAATCAAACCAGAAAGACTGCCAAGAGTTCTCAAAGTAAGTGCTCTGGCGATAGGATCATTGGAGTGGATGACGCTGAATATTCTGCGAATGAAGTCATCGATATTCAAAATTTTGTCAAGATGCCTCTCACTCTCTTGACACACTCTCAATACCCAAAGTCGGAGAAAATTCGAACCGGTTCGAAAAACATCAGCTAATTTCAGGAAGGCTGAATTTATCAGAATTGGAAATGGATAACGTTCAAAAAGAGCAGGAAATCGGACTATCGCTTCACATTGCTCTCCAATTTTTGTTGAGCGTAGACCTGTTTAAAAAGATCAAATCGGCACATTCATCTATGAATATTATATTAACTAAATAAATCGTATGATTACGATTACGAATATACTACAATTCTTGTATACTATGCATACCTTTATCTAGCTCTGTCAATGCTGAGTTAGCATCCAATTCTGGTTCGCCGAAACCAAATCCGTTGTCCGTGAAAGAGTTAGGCCTCATCATTGATATCCAATAAATTATATAAGATATATACCTATATGTATACTCGTCTTCGATATTAAATTTCCACCTATATCGTATTTAATTTAAATATTAATTTGTATCAGCTATCTGTACATCGAAAATAGAAACTAATTGCTAAGCTAAATTTATTTAACAATCTTCTCCATTTTAATTTTTCAAGCCACAAATTCTACAAATAAAAACGGAAGTTCATCGGCTTTTCAGTATCGTATCAGCTCGAAACCTGAATATTCTACATCTAGGTGAGATATTTGTAAAACCCATTTTTACCATTTCGCGGTGCTCTAAAATCCCAGCATACAGTACGACTGTGGCAGCAAAGCCAAATTAGTTTTTCATTTGAACATTTTTAGAAAAGTTTTTTGGTGAGTATTCTAATATTCTTCCTGCTAAATGACTGGGTGAGGAAAACAAATCGGATAAAAAGGAAAAAAAGTCCAGCGTCAACTTATTAAAAATAAAAAAATACTCCAAATACATAAGATGGTGTATGAAAAATTCATTTTCTATAATATGCAATGCAGCATGTAGGCTTAGGTAAAATGAAAATAATATAAGATAGGCATTCGCGTATTAATTCTCCTGTTAGGAACCCTTTTAATGGTTTGTATTGTAAGTTGTAAGTTTGTATGTTCACGCTCAATAAAATATCCATAAATAAGCATGTCACTTTGGAATCCATCAATTTATTGATGTTAACAATTTTCGGCAATAATATGAAGTATATATGAATTTTCTATTATTGATTATTACTCCGCAATAAGTACACTATGCGATTTTGTACAACGTATTGATAGCAAATTGGTACTAGATATTTATTTCTCCATTTTGACTGGTTGGAATTACGGAACACGCACACTGCTCTATGGATAAACCTATTAATGAATCACAACATTTCAATAAAGTTTCCTTTCTTTTTCTTTTCCCTGCCAGTTGTATATATGTATTTTGAAGATTTGCTATTATCATCAAATTAAAATTTGCCATTAGCAAAATACACAATATACTTAAGAGTATTTGGCATAATATAATAATCAACTACTCACTACTCACTAGGTAGAACTATAGAACAAAGAAAAATCACAATAAACTAGAAGTATTTGGACAATTTAGGTAAGTTACTATTAAGTACTGAAAGAAAAGGAAGATCGACTACCTTTATTTATAATTCACTCTAGAGCCAATATTACTGTGTTTTAGAGTATCCCCAGTAATTATGCCTCTAATAACTGGTTCCAAATTTTCACTATAAATATCTGCTGCTAGTTCTTCGAGACTGATTTCTCCGTCAGATTTGGCTTCCTTCGTAGCTTTGTCTATTTCTTCTCTGACTTCAGTGTCGATTGTCTAAATATTAGAATAGATTATTAACCTCTATCATCGGTAATCAATGGTGACCTATAGCCATTAAGTATTTAAGTAAATGTTATTTACTTTTAATTCTTCTGCGGAAGTAATATTGGCTTGAATAAGTTTTTCTTTAAATGATGTGATAGGGTCTCTACTTTGGCGGACTTCCTGGATTTCTTCTCTGGTCCTGTATGATGTTCCGGGATCACTCATAGAATGACCAGAATAACTGAAGTCCAACAGAAATAAACTTATCTTTTAGGCGCGCATAAAATAGATAACTATTCGTAACGATTAAAACTGTAAGATATGCTTTATTATATTGTACAGACGAATCTTACCGATAAGTTACCGTTTCCATCAAAATAGGTCCTTTTCCTTCAACACAAAGTTTTCTTGCAAACCTGGTGGCTTCTCTAACCGCCAAAACATCCATTCCATCAACCTAATGACATCATGGTATATATCAGTTCAGTTAAGATTTATACTTGTCATATTTGGAAAAATACAAATAACAGGCCATTTAATTAAAGAAATAAAATAGTGAAGCTCTGAAACTATAGTTTAAACCTTTGTTACTTTGCTGAGAAAGGGAACTTTTACGTGAGTATATAGCCAAAACTAAAAAAATATTGCTACATCGCACTCCGATATTCAGAATAAAGAATGTTAACAATAAAAACGAAATACCTCATGTGTAGAGTAGCAAAGTAACAAAATCTGTTTGAATTGGCTTACAGTTTTTTTAATTTTTATAGTATTTAATGATTGAATGGTAGATGATGTTAAGAAATGATTTAAACAAAAATACTGACAACTGCACTTCGTTTCTTACCCAAATTCCAGGAACGTATTCACCTCTTTGATAATAATTAGTATTTGCAGAGGCACGTTCTGCAGAGGTACCCATCCCATATCCATTATTTTCACAAACGAATATACATGGGAGATTCCACAACTTCGCCATGTTGTATGCCTGTGATTTGCATATTACAAGAAATTAAAACAAAATCTCTTCACCATTCTTGATAAAACTCCAAGACATTACGTGTTCTGCGTATAGTATAATTTATGTGCAATAATGTTTTTCGTACTTCAAATAATTGCCCTTGATTAGCGGCACCATCACCGTACAGTGCAATATTGATTCCGCCATCTCCTTTATATTTATGAGCAAATCCAATACCAGCCCCCAAAGGAACCTATCATAGATAATGAAACACTTCATACAAACCAAACTTAAAAAGTGGTAAACAAAAATTGTCTTCGTAATTTGTAAGCTCTTAAACGCTGTTCTTCTAATGCAAATGCAACTATCAACTTGAATATCATTCAGGAAATAAAAGTCAAACATATCTTAACATAAAACCACAGATATAGATTATACTATTACTTAGCATAACTAACAAAAGTTATCCATCCATTAAAATTCATTTAAGGTACAGAGTACATTACATTTCCCAGCGCCCACCACGTAATGCAAAGATCCGTAATTCAGCCAAGTAAGATAACGATATGCAATTTGTGCAGGGATGATTGAAGTGTAATGTACTCCTCCACTTTTCTTTAAAATCTTTCTTATTTCTTCGACCCCAGGTGAAATACAATTTTTGGCTGTCTTTAGTATATCTGTGATGCGCACACGTATACTTAATAAAGGAGTAACAAATTATATAGGAGTTTGGAAAGAACGACAATTTTTAAGACAAACCTGAGCCCCAACAATTCCGTTTCCTCCATAGAAATTTTTAGCATACATGTGCATGGAACCCCCTTTTCCTCTAGCACTTCCACCCTTTCGGCCCAAGAGTTCAGCTAAAACACCGAACGGGGAAACACCCATGAGGTATGTCCATCCATGAGCCCTAAAATTTCCAGAAAACACTTTTACATAAAATTGGATTTCACAAAGAATCACATTAATGAAAGCAAAATAAACAATATTGGCAATCAAAAAGATTAGATTAAACGAACCTGTAAGCTGTGATGATGGAATCTACATCAGACATAGCAGCCTTCATGCCCACAGCACAGGCTTCCTAATATTTACAAAAAATCGATACAGTGTGTTTCCAAAATGTTTTAAATTCAAATTCGACTAATTGATCTTAAGTTAATTTGACACGAACCTGACCAGAATACAAATGGCAAAATCCTCTAATAGCTTTCTCTTTGTACAAATTTCCAGCAGAAGTTTCCATTCTCCTGATAATTTGCATCTGCTTGTACCTAAATTGTTTAGAAAATCAGCTCTACATTAATACAATTAGCACTCCTTTATATACACCTTAAACTTTAAATGGGCAGTATTTCTTTGTTTATGATGTTAAATAGATACATTTTCAAGGCGTCATCTTTGGTGACAGTTACGGATGTAGATGGTCCTTCATCCAACTTATGAAGCTTATATGGCTTTGTCTCAAAAGTAGCTTCGGTTGAGAAAGATTTAGGCCATAACTGTCAGGAAAATTATTAGATATTAGTCATCATGGAAAATTCTAAATGTCTTTCGTAAAACTAACTACTAACTAAATTACTATTTTACCTTCCATGTGGCGTACTAAAAATATACAAACAAGACAACGTAATAATTAATAATATTTGGCAAAGACTGCATTTTCATATATAGTACATTTAAATATTTTCAAAACAACTTAAAATTTCACTTACATTTCTAGATACACTGGGAACCGCTCTGGTAATTTTGCTAGGAATCATTGTGCTGTATGTTCTACAAAAATGTCAGATATAGTTAGTAGTTTATGAATACATTTTGGAAGCCAAAGGCATAATTTTAGTCTATTTAATTAGTTGCCCAAGGGTTGTGCAAATTGAAGAGCTAATTTAAAGCCTACTATTGCAGTTGAATTTGAATTGGGGTGAATACTGGTGATAGTCACACAGGGCAGAACTAAGGAGTTTAGGAGCTTACAATGAAGGTGTACTGGAAAAAATTATATGATATATGATGAGATATATGATGAGATGATGAGATATATGATGAGAAAAAATATCAAAATGATCTCGTTGTTTAGCCTGTAAATATTTACAGATCGATGTGCCTGTGACCTATGAACTTTATGATACGATTGGTGACATGTCGTTGATACATAATGGAATCAAAAAGTTTTTAAAAACTGACCTTGTACTTTAACTTTAATATTACACTCCAAATATAATTGCAAATCAAGAGTTCACGAACAGCTGCTAGCCGCTTGATTTGAGGTATGGTCCGTACGAGATTCTCCAAAAAACTATGATTCACTTGGTCATCGATACATGTGATTTGGCGACAAAGAGAACGAAAGATCGAATGATCTATATTAAATGATCAAGTAATGTACCAAACCAGACACTCCGTCTTGTGACTTAGATAAAGGTTTTAAGCAGAACCGAACAGAAAAGTAGTATATATTATATCATATCTGTCGTGGGCAGAACTTAGACTAAATGCGGTATGTTCACATGTTTCGCCTTTGCCACATAGGAAAACTTTCTTCCATCACATGCACTTATAATATTAGTGGTAGATATTATTATCAGTAATCAGAAAAGTTCCCGTATTCAAGTCCTTTGCTAAATACCGATTTTCTACTTTTCAATGGTACATCTCTCTATTATGGTTTCTATCATAATCATTGTGCTACATATGCAAGATTGCCGTGATGCTGCATCAAGAAAGCAGTAAGGCGGAATGGGATGACAATGATAGAAAAGTTGCTTTCACTTTTTACTCTCAACTCTAGAAACTGGAGAAAGGCGTTAAATGATTATTCCATCAGGTGTTTCCAGTGAAGTTCCATTGAAAAATTTGAACAACAAATAATTATTCTTTCGATATTGAATAAATAAATTGAAAAAATAATAGATCCAAAAATAGATTTGATGACACTTGGGTATTTTAATCATATGATCAAATGTTTTAACTTACCTAGCTAAAAACAGCCGGTTCCGGGTTCTGAATGCATTTTGTTTTAGTATATAATTATTGTTTTAAAAAGGCAGTCATTAAAACAACAGAAGAGAGCCAAAATAGTCTTTTTTTGGCCGTTGCCCTCTTTGTAATATATATGCAAAATGTAACCACCACCACCACAAATCATTTATCATTAAATCACAAAACTTTGTTAGTAAGCAACATTAGCTTTCCATTTTACAATTTCTCTGGACTGTCTACCTTTATTTGCAAAAGAAAAGAAACAGGAGTACTAATAGATAGTGCAGGTGTATCATATTTGAATTTTCGTGTGTTATCGAAAATATAGTAACAATGGTGAAAACGGTTTTACCGAAGAAACGGTAAAATTGTGCATATATAAGAACTGTCAAAAATTCTGTACCTGACTTTAGGGAAAGCATTTGGTGAAAGCCTAAGGTCCATGAAGCTAAGTAAGTACCGTATGTATCCATGTATGCTTATAGCGTAATTTTATATAAAAATAATACTGTCTCACTTAGATTTCATTCATATTCCTGTTTTGAAATTTTCCACTACTTTATCTCAGTTGGAAAAAACGTTGCAGCGCATCATGTCCTTTTTAAATATTGCCTACAGGAACGAAGGAGTGTGTCTTGCAATGTGGAACGGATGAAACCGAAACAAAAAGAGGGGTCCGCAAAAAATGTCCCGGGGTACCAAATCGAAATTTGGTACCCCGGGTGCTGGCTGGACGGCGGCTAATCTAGGTGGGAATGTATGTAGAAAGCAAAGAAAATATATAAAATATGTTAATGTTCAAGCATTTGCAACATTGCAACCCTTCACCAGAGCATGTGCTTACAGCTCCTGATTCTGAAATTTTCGTAGAACTAGAGCTAATTAGATGCCAAGATGCCTCATTTTTCACTAATTAATCATTTACGTAAACAGGCTCAGTTCAGATATGGTACGACTTCAATTAAAAAGTACCTAAGCCACAAGTTGGTTTATTGCAAGACGCAACAATTTTATTCAAATGTTTTACCTTAAACAATTACATGGATTTTATAGTCGAAATAATCAAAATTTCTATATTTACTAAAAATACAAAATCCAATATCTAACACTGTAGACGTGTACGTGTGTAGTAGTAGTAGTAATGTAAACAATCTATCCTAGATAATGAGCCTAAGAACAATAGTTGTTGACATTATGTTATTACGGGTTTTGGAGATTTTTTATCGACAACTACGTTGCAGTAGTACAATATAGACTGTACAGTACAGTGGTGGAGCAATTTAGTTTAATAAATGCTTTTGCTACAGTGAAACAACGAGTCCCATTCTCTAGAAAGAGCCTATGAGAACTCAGAAGTCAAGATGAATGACTTGGGAAACAAAACACAATGGATGTTACAAAATAAGGCATATAAGATTATAAGATTCACAATTCCAATAAATAGTCCAATAAACAAAACCATGATAGACTTAACTGGAGCCTGAAGCAACAATAAACTGAACCAAGTAACTTGTCTATTATGTAACAGAATAGGTCATTAAATTGATACCATCATTGGTATCTAAAGGTATTATTACGACACGGCTTACTTTATGGTGTTATTACGGGACTACAATAATAGATATCAATTATTGCACCTGTTACTAACAATTTTTTTGAGTTGCTGTTGAGTGTGAGTTTACATTTTTTTGAGATCCTATTGAATATTATTTACCTGGCCTGTCCTATAACCTTATTTTAATGTAACTTGGCTTGGTTTGCACTACGCAGTCTCTTTTGGTATTGGTAGATGTAATTGCGAAACACTGCTGTGCAGATTTTTTAAATAATATGCTCAACCTCACCTCGTCTGTCATTATTATAGTTTAGTTAGTAATGGTATAGTTGGACATTTTGGAATCCATTAGTTGGATTGGCTGGAACCCCTGGCGGCATGGCTGGCGGCTGATGAGGACGCCGGTGGTAATATTGAGGCTCATGTAGATTTTGATTTCCATTTAGCTGAAACTGCGGTTCAACTGCCGTTGCAGCAGTCACTACAGGCATAGGTTGTGGCTGATACATTGGATTATAGAACAGTTGTTGTTGCTGTTGCTGCTGAGGCAAGCTTTGAAGAAGTGGAGCCCTCTGATTATATGACATTCGGTTGCCATTAACCATAGCCTGTCCGTTATGATGGTGTCCACTGTGACGAGGGCGAGGTCCCCTTGGCTGATGTTGCTGAAAAAGAGGAGGACCGTTGGCGGCTTGCGAAAAGTGACTAGGAGCAGCAGAGGCAGCAACATTTGGATTTACTGAGCGTGGTTGTTGACTGGACATCCCTGACATGTAAGGAGTGTAGCCATTCACTTGTGTAATCTGTTGTTGTTGTTGTTGTTGTTGTTGTTGTTGTTGATGGTGTGGTTGTCGTGGTTGTGACTGAGCTCGGGGTGCCGTTGCTTGATAGGCAGAACTTCTAACAAGTGGTTGAGCCGCTGGTTGCACGGGTTGTTGTGGCATTTGAATCTGCATTACCTGGTGGGCTAGTTGAGGTTGGAAAGATAATGGCATGTTCACATTAAGATTTTGTGGTGAGTACGGTTGGAGCATCTGATTTTGGTAGACGAACATGTTGGGAATTTGAGCCAGTTGTGGTTGCGCGAACCATTGTTGTTGTTGCTGTTGCAGCATCAATTCTTGACCTTGACGTTGCTCCGCGATTTGCTTCTGGTCCATAATCTGAAACCATTGCAAAATTTCAGTTTTACTAAAATGATCAAAATCAGCTATCAATACTATCACCTAACCGTCACCCCTGAATAAATTTTGAAAATCGGCATCTGTCATGACTGAATACATGAATACCCTATTTTTTCAACTATTCTTGAATCCTTAACACTCACGAATGGAGAAAACAATTTTGATCAATATTAATTTTATAATTGTAAAAAACTTGAAATATGAAATATCACTACTTGTTTTACTTTGGAAGCAACTCTCAGACTGAGAAGTTATTTTTAATTTATATGTTGCATTGCGAACACATAAAATTCTTCATCAGGTATTAGGCATTTAAAAACTGTCATTTCATTTCAGAATTCAGAGGAAAGTACATGAACTCAAACTTAACAAAGTACAAAGGGGATGGCTTCATAATATTTTCTTTGTTTACATATTATTCCTATTAAGAAAACAAATGATGACAACAGGAACAGGTTGGGTAACATAACTTTAATTTATTATTATTATTTCGTATCTTGTATACTTTTGTTATATTATAGCATGCAAACGTGACGCACTGTGGAAAATACCAAACGGTAAACAAAATTCATTAGTGAGGTATTCTATCTGTTATTTTGGCATTTTTTAAACTTTGTTTTCTGTCGTTTGAATTAAATAGTGTTCTGCTCTCCCATCCGGTTTAATTTTGTAAAGAATTCAGTTATAGTGCTTAGTATTTCCTCCATTCCCTCGTGGGGTAGTTGGGTAGGTAGCAAAATAGTAGCAAACCACTTTTGGATAGGTAGGGTATTGGGTTAAATGGTTAAATGGGGTTAGGTAGGGTATGCAAATTATATATTAGATATTAGGGTTTAAACTGTACGACAGTCCCCACAGCTTGGTTAGCAATGGAGGGATATCACGGTCACGCCACGGCATGAAAATATAAGATTTAGGAATACATTCGGAAATGAAAACACAGTTTTGAAGTTTTGTAAGCCCTCTGAATACCTGAATTAGATTACAGGCTACACTTTGAGTCTTAATCATGTCAATTAAACATTTTTGTTTGTATGAATACTTTAATTACTAACTACTGATTTCGAAATTCATACCTTGCGGTGAACTGATCCAGGTCTGGGCTGCAACTTGAGTCTTCGTCCAAAAAGAGAAGTGCCATCCATTATATTTATAGTGTACGGGACAGAAGCTTCGTGGTGGAAATGTATAAAACAGTACCCTTTATGGACTGCACCATCATTCCCCTTTGGGATTTTTATGTGTTTTATTGGTCCAGCCTGAAATAGAAGATTTAGATAAGCAATTGCAGCATTAGAAGATGAGAGCTCCAATGTAAATATTAGAAATTGTGGCCCAAAATTCTACAACTATGCTTACAACTTTAGGTAAATACGGTATACTACAGACAACTTCAAAAGTAAAACTTATTCTTGACACCTCTTTCTTACTCTCTTTACTATACCGTATCACAAATGTAAGACATACAAAAAATAAATACCTGGAAGAATAGTTCGTAGAGCATCGTTTCAGTCACTTTGCTGTCGAGATTCCCAACCCATAGAACTGAGTTAATTTCGTCGTCTTCTTGTTGTTCACCATCGAAACTCATTTTCGAATTGGAAATCGTGTCAGTCAGCCTCAAGGCGAGTCAGTCAGACAATATCGATGATGAAGTGAATAGAGAATAACAAATATTAGGGATACTCCTGTTGTATCATATACAAGAGTATAAACAAAATGTTTTTGTTAACTTTGATATAATAGTGTAAAAGAGAATAGCTACAGTGGATTGATCTTAAATTCTATTTGTATTAGATCAGAAGATGACGGAAAGAAAATCGATTGAATCAGATCAGATCTTTAAAAGTGACAAGACACTAAGTTTGAACTTTTTGGTAATTTACAGGTTAGTTTGCACTTTTTACAGCGCAGCTGATGAACTTTCAATGTTGGATAAATCTCAACTCAGCTTAGTGTTCAGTCTGTCAGTATTAGGGCCAAGTCAACAAAAAGAATCGGGATTGAGTTGAGTTGAGGGGTCTGATTTAGGACTTTAGGAGGATCTGTTTCTGATTAGCCCTGGACAAGATTTAACATTTAACGATCAATCAATGATTCAGTTGCCCAATTTTTTCTCTTGCAGTGTCCCTCGTGTAACGTCAACACCGACTGCGGTAGGCCAGCGGGTTTATTATGAACTGAGCAGCGCTAACTATGAGACTGCCTCTGCAGCACTTTTCTTCTTCCTCTCGATCGTCAATGCAATAATCGCCGTCCGATCCGACCAACCGAACCTCTATTCCGCTCAATCCGCTCCCGTTGAGTTGCACTCAATTGCCTGCTGATTTTGTCCTACCCTACACACTTTTCCTTCCATTTTACTATTTCACTTTCACTGTTTCACTACTCTTCACAAATTCACAATTCGCAATAATGCAATATGCAATGAAAGCACATACACTCAGTCTGTATATTATAGGTAGCTACAGCTAGCGCTAGTTAGTATTTAGTATTAGCACAGCACAGTATACGTTTGTTTGTGATTTGTGGATTGTGGTAGTGGTGATCATATCGAAAAACTCTAGTGTTAGTGACAGTCAGTATACTTTACACATAAGACAGATATAATCGTATAGATAATGGTCGTTGGTGCGCGTATAGTTGCATTCATGTTATGTTATAAATGCTCTGCCCTGTGTGTAGTGTAGACCCTACAATGACTACATTGTAGAGTATGGATATGAGTACAGTTTGTAGTAGAGTTTATTTTAGACTGTAGTGTAGAAGAAAGATAGTGATACAGAGCTGTGCTGTAATATCAATAATATGTAATAAAGTGTATAGAAAATAGGTATACTACAAATCGTACATGTCTATATTCTGCAGTGCAGTGTTGCAGGGTGTACTATTCTTGTACTTGTAATCAAGTTACAATAACTAGCTTGGACACAACCCAGTCAGCTACGCAAAGCACTAGCGTCAAATAAGCCATGGCAAAATTAATTAAATTAAGGGCCTGTACAACTGTGCATGCATACATGCCTCATTCGATGAGGAAGGTATTATCTAAGGTCTAATAAAGGTATTTTATTTTTTAGTGTTTTAGCGTATTCAATAATTTAAGGATTTATAATATGCCTTTGTCGAACATCAGCAAGGCGTTTTCATTTTCGAATTAGGAATTAACTTTCATGCTTTCCACAAGGCATCCACTAACAGTTGGTACTTCATGAATAGGTATACCCTGGCAGTTGCAAATCAGAGTGGCATAGCGGCTTCAAAAAATTTTGTCCGCAAAATTATTAACCCTATAATATTATGGCTGTCGTTTAGTTTGGGGCCATAAACAAACCATAATAAATTTGTGGTAAACGCTGTGGTTAATAGCGGAAAATCCATTTAAAACATAAAATTTTGGTTAAACTTTGTCGGGAAATGCTTGACTAACTGTAGGGAACTGTTGAACCGTCTCTGCTCTGTCAAGAACACTGTCTGACTAACTGTCGATTTTTTAATGAAATAATTCACGTACTGTAAAGTATTATGATTGTGATGCTGACTTGGATACTGATTATAGCGTCGTGAGTGAGTATGAGAGAGTCATGTCAAGGAAGAGTATTGTTTTGGTGGGAGTTTTGAAGAGCTACTTGAACATAAACCACATAAACTGCACTGCAAATAACTACTGGAGATTTCATTTCCGCCGGTTAAGGGGCTCCTTTGCCTTTTCGTTTTCTAACTTCAGAAATGTAAAAATCCTATTTTCTTTACTACAGATCAACTCTAATTTCATTCGAAAAATTGTGTTACATTCAAATAACCTTTGCATTAACTAAACTAGTTCTGTTATATATTTCTTAGGTTAATAAATTGATGTCACATATCACATAAAACCTATCTAAAATGGTTGTCACAAGAAAAGGATGTCAAATGATATGCATGCAGATGCAACGTATTTCAATCCAACTTGGAGAAGGTGTAGAAAGATTGTCTAACAGAGGTTTGGCATGTTCTTTACGCCCCCGGTTCCCATCAGTCTATTCTAGAGCGTTCAGTAACACAAGTGTAATATCTCGCAATAATGAAGTCTATCCATTAGTAAGTAAACAACAAATAATGCCACGGCAAGATGGAGAAGACGATTTCCAACCCTCACTTAAATGCAAAACAAAGCAAAAAGTATATTACTTCAATAAGCCAAAAAAGCTGTTAACTGAGGATGCAGAAAACTATTTAAATTCCTTAAAGAAGGTGGGTTGCTTGGGTTGGTTTCCTAATCGAAATAGCAATATGTATTTTATTTGTTTTACAGGAAATTTCTGTCAAATCAACTTTCTAATTTGAAGGTGAATGTCATGCTTGTAATGTTCTAATTTTGATACTTAACGCCTTATTAAGCCTTTATCCTTATAAAAAGGCAAAAAGTCAAATATTGTTTTAAGTTTATTTTTTGCATTCAAATCAGGATTCCAATCGAAAAATTTTAATGTCAATTTATCACTTAATTTTTTTATTCCATTCTCTATATTAAATCTTTCCAACTTATACCTTGTCCTGCTTTCTAATTCCTTTTTCAAATTCATGGTAAGCCATATGCACATTTGTTACATATAATATGTAACTCTGTTAGAGTACGTCATTTATTGAAATTTTCAAAATTTTGTTTTACTTTTATATTTTTAGGCGTATCCTCAATTGGTTGACTTTGATAATGAGAAAGTTGTCAAATATTTAGAATACATGTCATCATTTGGATTCAGAATTTCAAAAGCTGCAGAGGTAAATCAAAATATTATATATTACGTTTCGTAGTGGCCATTTGCATTCAAGCTATAATATAATAGTAATATGTACTAATGTCTAATTAATCTAATTTTCGAAGAATAAAATGTGTAATCCAGATGATTGTGTTTATTTACAGATGGCAATAAAATACCCTCCTGTTGTGGATCATTATGATTTGTGGTTAATGGATTCCCTAAAAGCATGGCAAAAGCTAGGATTTTCTGATAGGCAGCAAAAGAAAATTTTGGCCCACTATCCTGAATTATTGGAATTTCCATACCAATCAATAACGAGAAGAGCCGAATTTCTCAAAAGTTATTTCACCAGTGATGATCTACTTAAACTTATTGAAAATAATGTGTCCGTAATATGTGAACACAAAAATGTTGTTGAAAGAAAGTTTGTATATCTTATGACGGGTGCGTCCCACACTAGTGAATCAATAGCTAAGTCCACAGCGGTTTCTCACTCCCTTGATAAAATTATGACCAGACATGAGTTTCTAATTAGAGCAGGATTATTTGAAGTGATTCCCAGTCAAAAGTTTTTCAAGGTCATGGAAAAAATTAACCAAAAGGTTTCAACTGCCCCAGGTGGAAAGAAATTCCGTGAAAAATATTTCACTCCAAATGAAGTTGTTTGCCTCAAAGATGAACTTTTCATAAAGGTCTGTACAAATAACCTTTTGACTGTCAATGACCTAGTTGCCTTTGAAGAAGCTTATCGTACAGAAAGGGAAAGCAACCCCGATACTGAAATGTCTTTGTTCGATTCGATTGACAACGAAGGGCAAACTGATGTTAACGAAGATGAAAATGAAGATGAAACAGATGATAATATTACACTACGCAATTCTTCAGGGCACTTTACAGAATTGGAAAATCAAGATGTTTATTTCTAAACGACTTTGTTTTGTTCTAGTCATTACTTGCACTAAACAAAAGTACTGAAGACACAAAGTAGTTAAAAATAGTGTTTTCAATAAAAAAAATACTATATAATATAATAAATATTAATTATGTAACAAAATAAATACGTAGTAGACCACATATTTCACGTACGCATCCACTTCTATTGTGGTTTTTGAGATAAGTATTTGAAGTCAAATGTGTGTGTACATCTTTTAAAATATCCTTGTATTTATTTATTGTGTATTTTTTGCAATTAAGACTTGACTTACTTTCAAATAAGATATAAGACATTTTCTGTAAGGAGTTTTGGGAATCATAATATTTAAGTTTCTTAATTCAGCTTAATTACATTCTTCTTGACAGCTAAAGAAAGCTAAAAGATGAACCTACTAGTTATGTACCATGTCACCATGTGTCACATAAATAATGAAATTCATACTGCACTTGTACTAGTAGCACATGTAGAATCGAATAATGCGAATAATAACAAGAGTTATAAAAATTTCTTAAAACATTATGCCTTGTTGCCTGTTGCAAAATATTATGGTGCCAAGAACTGAGATTTTTGGTAATCATACGTTGATATACCATAACCGTTTAAGCTCGGCGATTTTAATTCAGAGAAAATAATATATGTATGGCATTTTCTCATTCAGCAATGTTACTTTATTTTTTAGGACTAAAACTAAACTAATCCGACTTTCTGTTATTAAATATAACTGTGTGCATAATACATTGCGTGTAGTATTGACAATATTGCAGTTCTGCTTTTCGTCAAACCTATCATATTCAACTATATATAATGTACATGTCACCGTGTCTTTGTCGTTGCATGATAATCGTATAAATAAATACAATCAGTTTTAGGTTAGAAGAAAACATTACGTTTTCATTTTCTTACTCACTCGTACACGTAATCTCACTACTATACCTTTTTTCTGCAACTGAATAGGAACCTGCATTTTGAAATTGTGCATGATGTCATTTCTAGAAAAATGTTAGGGGAAAGCTGAGAGAAAGTCTTTTGTCGAAGTCAAAGGTGCTAAGGCTATGTATACTGTTACTTCCTCTTTTGTGTACATGCTTTCTACCTGGGTTTGTACATAGCGATGACAGCAAAAATAGTCTACAAAGCAATGCGCGGGAAGGAGATAGAAAAATCACTTGCATGGTAATTTGATAAGTGTATTTCACATTTCATTAATTTTGAAGTTTTTAAAGGTTTGCATTTTACTGTGAATTCCGAAGTATCTTGGCCATTGACACCAGAAAAAACCGTTAGGCTCAATCGTTCAATTAAAAAAACTGAAGATTAATTAATTTTTCTGGCTTCGGACTTTAGACTACAAACTGAAGGTAATTTTAACTGTTTCTCTGAAGTAAATGAACTAACTAAACTCTAATTTACTGATAGAATGAATTTAATTATGACTTGGTATAGGATTTACAGATGGACCAATCGGAATTTCATGTTTTTCAAACAATTAAGGGGTCGAAGGGATGTCTTGAAGGTTTGGAATCCGAATGTAGCGGGAGTAAGTCCACTCTGAGGCTAGATGTATCTGGAGAATACCCTCCATTTAGAAATTCCGAACGTAGACATGCCACGATGAATTTTTTATTTGATGAAGAAACTGTCTCAATAAGACAGGCATCAATGATTGAGAACATGACGTCTGAAGACCAAGAAAAAATTCTTATCCAGGAAGTATTATATGTTCTATCAGGAGTTGAAGCCAGTTTAATTACTGTCTTTCCAATACCTCCTAATAAAATTGGGTTTATGGTAATAGCAAAAGCACATGCTTGCACCTTATAGGAACGCACAATATTAAAATGGTTTAAGAACTGTAAAGGTAAAACTAAATATATTTTTGTAACTCAATTAATTTTAGGTTGACTCTCATGTAGAAAGTTCACTGAAGGATCTTGTAATGCAAATAACGCAGTTGGGGTGCCATTACTATACCATCACAAGATACGTAGAACATTGGTGTAAATTTGAAAATGGACAGGTTCACCAAGCTTTAACAGCAGCTATTCGAGAAATTATTAAAGATTATTACATCCTGTTATCACAAACGGAAACTCTATACGCAAAAGTGAGATCATTTGAGCAACATTGGTATTTATCTATTATTACACAAAATGTGTCTTGTTATACATTAGAAATGTTTTTCATGTTATAGAGTGAATTAACACTTCAAAAGCTATGGTTTTTTCTACACCCTAGTCTACAATCTTTTGGAGTAATAAGTGCTATAGTAAATACTATTGAAGAGAAGGACCTTAGGGGAGGCCAAGTCTTAACCTTATTACATGAAAAATCGATGTCGTTGGTAGGAGATTCTTGTGGGCAACATATTTGCAACATCTTAGCTGAAAATGCATCGAAACCTTATTTTGCGAGTCTAGAAAATTGGATATACAAAGTAAAAAATTAGTATTATTATCGGTTTAAAAGGTGTATGTATGTATGTAAATACTAATTATTTAATATTGATTACCCATTGATGTATTAGCTACATTCATGTGTATATTTTTTCCAGGGTATGATAAAAGACCCATTCGCTGAATTTTTTGTTAGCGACTCAGATAAAGGTGAAGGCATGATGGAATTAAATGATGATTATTGGGAAAAACGCTACCAGGCAATGCCGGAGAGATGCCCATCTTTCCTAAGAAAAATGCAAAAGGAAATACTTAAAGCTGGAAAATATCTCAACGTTATCCGGCAATGTGGAAAAAGTTTTTGCGTTTACCCGGTATTTGCGTTTGTGACTTTTTGTGAAAGTATCTGATTTTCATTTTTGTCTAATCGATTTTCATTTTGGGGAAGGGAGGAAAAATTACTTACAGCATTCATGAAAGAGTATACGCCAAAATAATTGAAAAAGCATATAACTTTGCCAGCAAAACTCTACTGGATTTGCTACTCAATGATTACGACCTGATGAGACGAGTGCAGTCAGTCAAGCATTACTTACTAATGGACCAGGTAAATAAAGTTTTTTTCACTTACAGTTGATTATTTAAGCTGGTCATTTGCATGAGAAGCAAAATCCTTTTCAATTGCCGCATATGCAAAGCATTAAAGCAATGACAGCAAGCAGCAAATATGTTATGGTATTATAATTAGTAGTATGTCTTTATAACCACACTTCTTGCTTGAGGTGACATTCGTTTTTGTTTCTCAAAGTAATATAGTTAGTAGTGACCACACGAAATGGACAATGAAAATTATTTCCAGGCAAGAGGGTTTCTATCAATTGTGACTTTTAATGGTTTTAATGTTTATTATTTTAAACAAACAGGGAGATTTTATAGTACAGTTTTTGGACTTAACCGAAAATGAGCTGTGCAAGCAAATTGATGATATAAATCCTGTCAGACTTGAGTCGTTGCTGGAACTGGCTTTAAGGACTTCGTCCTCAAGTACAGATCCGTACAAAGATTGTGTCCGAGTCCAGTTGTTTCCTTATGGAATTGGGGAACAATTGCTCAACATAATTGCCATTGGAACTCCTCTTGAACACGAAAAGGTAGAATCTGTAAGTATATATCAACTAATCAATAACCAAAACTTCCATACATGCATTTAACTAATTATGTGTGTCTAAGAATGATGCAGGAGGCAGATAATTTGAAAACAAGCTAACTTTATTACTTATCCAAACTAACACTCACAATGAATTAACGAATTAGCACAATTAGATATTAACAAAAGTAATGACAACACAATAAAAAGTGCAAACATTTTAACTGAATAGAACGTAAAGGTAACATATTGCAACGAAATACAAATACATATCTTACTGTGATCTTTTGTAAATTAAGGTTGACAATTAGCGTCAATTTAGCCAACTTTCGACTTTTGAAAGATAATTTTGTGTTACAGTTAAATCAAACCGATGACTTCAACTTCAGTATCCCTGGAGTGAAAGGATTTTCATTTTCCTACGATGTGCAGTGGCCGATCTCATTGATACTAAACTCAAGAACAATAGCGTGCTACCAAATGATTTTTCGTCATTTGTTTTTCTGTAAACACGTGGAAAGACAACTATGTAAAGTATGGATCACTGGAAAATCCAACAAATCAGTAAAACTGGATACACAATTGGAAACGGCTGCTGCTTTTCATTTAGGACAAAAGATGTTAAACTTCGTTCAAAATCTTCAGTACTACATGGCATTTGAAGTATGTAATACTAATATTCATAATTTTGGTTATTTTTATCACCGATTTCTAGTATTCTCTAATTTCATAGTCATAGGTCTACTGTCTACTATGTTTATGGGTTTTTGTAAGTTGTAATGATAATGCGATAATACATCGACAATAAAATTATAAAAGTATAATTTTAGCAATATTATGTAGGTTATTGAGCCTGCTTGGTTGAAATTCTTGTATACCATGGCTAAAGTAACAAATGTCGATGAAGTGTTGGAATGTCACTTGGAATTGGTGAACACAATCCTCACTGACTCGATGCTTACAAGTTGTGGCCTCTTGGCAAAAATAACGGCTATTCTGTCTACGTGTCTTCAATTTTGTGAAAAATTAGTTGGCACACCAGCAAACAATACTCCACAACCCGGTTCAAGAGATATAAAAGTAGAATACTTAGATGGAAAATTTACGACTGAACTGACGGACTTTTTACGTGAAGTATCAAGTATAGTGCAGAATGTGAACCAATCTTCCAATATGTCCAATATTATTCACAGGTACGCAAATGCATGAAAACGGATATCTTTGGTTTGTTGAGTAAATGCTAATAACAGCCTGTTTTTCTTGACAGGGTTAATTTCAATGGATATTATAGCGATGCTCTGGAAAAAGCTGAGCTGCCAAGATTGCCGTCATCTATGAGTAATGTTACAATAAGGAACCGTCAGTATTAAAAAAATATTAAATACTCTGTCAAGAAAATCATTTGTAACATTTATGTAATTATGTAATAAAAATATTTTATTCTCAACTTGTACTGTGTAGTGTAAGTACAACAATGATGTTTCATTTAGTGACTACTACGAGTACGTGTACCTATACTATTTCACATAGTTTGATAGGCCCTCTAATATAATATTTCTTAAGGGCCAATGTTGCTGAATGCAACTAGGAAATCAGTAAAAGAATATGTCAAGAATGTCATCATAGCTTGAGGAAAGATAAGGGTGAGTACATGACAACCTAAAGCAACCTCTTTAGAGTGACAGTAAACAACAATTTGTGGATCTCCATTTCTCCATTAATATTGAAATGCATTTGGAATAAGTGGAAAATTTTAGCATACAAATTTTTATTTACATTACTATATTTACATACCAAAGCAAAAATTACTTTCTTTCGCACTACGAATTGATCATTGGAAATTGAGTCAATTATTAAGATTTTCACAGTGATGTAAAAACAGTAGAAAGTCGAAATCATGAGCTCGGAAAAGCTACAATGTACAAGTATTTTCATTTTGGCAAATTAGGTAGCCACATTTAAAGGAATTTTTTTCATTTAAATAAAGCAAAGATGTGTTTTCAAGCAGGGTGGCCCCTTCATCAAATACAATGTTTGGTACTACAACATTGTGGCTATCTAAATCAGTACTTTCAGAAATTACTTTTAAGTCGAATGGATTTGTAACTGTTGACTTTCCTTCAAATGTCGGAGCATACAAAAACTTGATTACCTTTTGTGGCTTCACATTAGTGTATGCTTCTTTATTGTCTGTACAAAATAAGTCTTCGGAAAATATAGTTAGATTTCTGTCTATGTTCCACAAAAATAACGAATTGGTTTTATCTACGGACCGCAACATCATTTTACAAGTTGCATTGAAAGACCACTCATACAAACTTGCGAAAACAATTTTCCTAAAATTAACAACTGCTCTATTCTCCGAAATGCCACCTTTTGTTGTATTTGTGTCAGATCTTTTAAAGCGAGATTTGTGAATCCACTGAATCCCAAAGTCCCATAATTCTAAACAAGAATTAGACTTATATATCCCAACCTCCCCATGACAAGATGAACAAGTGGCTTTAGAATTACTGCAATTTTCTTGTAAATCTGAGTTTACAACAGAAGAGACAATAGTTGGATTAATGACCCAATAGCAAGGGCCGTAATAGCATGCAGATATATCAGGATTTTCTAAAATTTCAAATACATTTTTCTTTTTTGGAGTGGTAACTAATTTTTCTAAGGATGTCAAATTAACATTGCCCAAGTCGACAGATAGTCCATCAACTACTGCAGGTACATCGCTAGAAGTATTAGAAGGATTATTACTATTGGGGTTGTGATTATGCGAATCAGGGTGAGGAGGATGACAAAACCACATGTCATTGGCCCTTTCTTCCCAGTTACCACTGGGCATTGGCCGGACTTTAACAAAAATTAGATCTTCACCTAAGACATAATTACAATGACGACATCTTACATCATATTTTTCATTCTCTTGCAAGGGAACCTCATTTAATGAACTTTTCAAAAGATTTACTAAAGTGTCTTCTGAATTTATGTCTAAGACTTCCGCTGCAAAAGACCCTCGAGACGAATTTGTAGGCTTAGAAAGAAGTCGGTAATGAAAAGTTGAATCCCTAAAACACTGTGGACTTTTTGAATCAACATCGTCGAGCACAATAGTTTCCAAATGAAACGAAACTTTTAAAATGGGAATATTAATAATATTGTTCTTTAAAGATATGTTAGGATGTTTTCGCAGTTCTTCTGATTGAATATACAGATTAACAACACTTAGCTTGGGAAAATGCTCTGCAAATACAGTGCACTTTCTCTCATTGCTCTCTTTCTCAAAGGGAATACCTTCAGAAATCATAGCCATATTTAGCTAATTTGGTAAACAGAAGATCGTTTTCCTTCACAACAAATGGTAATGTAGCCTCTTGATAATAGTTGGAATTTGATTTGATATTTCCGATTACAGAAGGCAAAAGATGTGATTTTTCCGGGTATATTCCTGTAATCATAACAAAATTGTGATTGTGAATTACGAGTTAGTTGATATGAACTGCATATTCTACACTAAAAAAATATTAGGAATGGACCACGGCCCCAAAATTTTGAAATATAAAACTATGACTGTCTTAATAACAAATAAGTACTTTGTTAAATGACTTACCAGGAGCGTTGAACTGCAATGCTGTAAAATGAACATGAAAGTGATAGTAAGAAGGCTGATAGTGAATGTACACTCGCAATTCACTCCTCTTGATGTTGTACTTGTTTTTAATAGCAGTCTACAAAATATGTTTTATTTATTTGTTAGACTTTCATTCGGTTATGGAATAATTTTCACGAAAATGGTTAGGCTTGAAATTATAAAAAGTACAGAGCATCTGCTCGGATAATTTGTTTTTAGTTCTTTAACTAAAAAGCTATGTCATAACAAAAGTTGTCTTTTTCAAACTCAAAAACGAATACACTTACCGTTCCACTCTCCAAAATATTTTCTAGTAGTGGAATATGCTTTGCCTTGAGATCTCTGAGAGATTTTATTCCTTTTGCATGAACAATAGCCACCAAATATAGGTTTTCCAATGCAATTCCGTCCCACTTCAAGTCAGGAAGCAAAATAAAGCCAGTAATTGGATCTGGATCTTCATATGCAATTCTATCGACTTCTTTTTTGTGCTCCAAGATGTTAAACACCCACTACTCAACCAGAAGTAAAGAAACGTGTGTAAAAATTTTATAATTTCAATATTTAAATATATAAAAATTAGAAGAGTTAAGGAGTGAGTTTTGGGACAACTGGAATTAAAAAGCTTTACTGCTTTACAACTCCCAGAGTTAAATAGTTTATCTCCAAAATGATTGTGGTTCCTGAGTTTTATGAAAAACCGAATAAAAATAGTAAATGTACCTCAGTTAAGTTAAACAAATTGCTTACACCTTACAGTTGAATAAGTGTACATAAAACACTGTCTGCTGAAACAACTAACTCTTGAAAAACAAAACACAAAATTTGCTTTGTTTTGTCAAATTTTTTGCAGTTAATTTTATTAATAAAATGTAAAAATGATAAAGCTAGGCATGAAAAATAACAACCATAACCATACGTATCTCTTCAACGTTTGTAATTCAACCCTTTGAATAGCAGTAAAGGTAATTATTACGGCGTAGGCAATTCTAATAATGCAAACCAACCTGAATATTAAATGAACTTTCTTCTAAATAAGGCAAAGTTACTCCTGAGTATATGGTAGGTGTCTCTTCGACTAAAAAGATTTTGTGACTGATGTATTTGTCAATGTGCTTTTGAGTGGCAGGATAGACGATAGTAGTCTTGATTTCTGGAATGAAGCCAGCACAACATATTTTCAATTAATGATAATGATGATAATTAACAGTTCTATTAATTCAAATTCAAATTAAAATCGGAGTAAGTAAAATTAACAAAATAAATTCCTTTACATTGTCTAAACCTAACAAATTAAGCTTGAAGTAAAGAAGCAAATAAATAAAGCCTTAGTGAATTCATTAATGCCGTACCGGACGCTAGTTGACTTGGAAGACAATCGTAACTGCCATAAATGTCGTTGTGAAATGTACTGCGTAGTTTACTCTTGGAAGATAAAAGATCTTCAACTACTTCATCTGAAAACGGCTTCTTGTCTAAGATGACGATTGCATCTTCGTTTTCCAAATATTTACCATGAAGAACAATACGTTTATGGTCAACGCTGTTACTCAGTATTTTCTCTAGCGTAAAACCAACGAAACTTTCAAATTTTTGATCCAATTGTACTTCCAAATTTTTGTTTCTGTTCTGCTGCTCTTTGTCGTTAACTGCTACGAAAAAATGAAGCACTTATTATTACCTTTTTCTCGTATTTCCCAGATTGACTAAGGCGATTATGTAGCGAGCGGGCAAGCAGAGTATAACAATTTTACTAGGTTAGGTTACGTAAAAATTGAACACAGTTCACAATATTGACAATAAGACATATTTTGCATTAAGTAGTACATATAAATAAGTAAAAAATATTACCCTCCGACTTTTTTACAGGTGGTAATAAGTCTTTATCTTGCTCAGGAGAGCTCAACTTTCTTTTCCGGTCGATACTATGATCTTCGACAACTTGATCTTCCATTAAGCCGATTCTATCGTCAGCTTCAGCACCGTAAAAGCCGATCCACGACCACGACACAATAAATTCTTAAAAGCAGTATAAAATAAAATTTTAGGGAAAATGAAATATAATCAGACATCAAACCACCACAAAAGTCAAAATAGGCCGTGTATCTTTTTCAAAAAACCTGCTACTTTGGAATCACAGAAATACATTAAGCCATTAAGCACAAATGAATGCTAAGATCTTGCTTTGCAAACTTGCTTGCTTTTCTATTCTATAATACAATTGAAATGAAACTGAAAGTTCGGCTTACGTTCTTGATAGTTGACGCGTCAGCGAGAATGTTGTTGACAGCTTATGATACGTCCTCTGTGTGATAATGATAATTGATGATAAACGACGTACTTTACTTAGTACTTTTTTAACTCAACTTGCCAAATAATACTTATTTATACTACAATCGTGCGGAATTTTGATCTTTTACTTCTCCCACAAATTCAAGGTATGCTGAACAGTTGAAATTTATGTAAACGAAACGCAGTGTTTAACCACGTGTTTAACTTGCATTGTGGTTTCACTAGACTTGGGGTTGACTTGAGGCGACCAATTTGTGGCGGGATGGTATTACCAAACTAGACAACAGGTGAGCGCGGGAGAGAGCTATACACAGAATCTCTATTGTAGTATTACGTAATGTTTCTGTAATATGAAGATCAAAGTAAAGTGAAATAAAACACTAATAAAATAAACAATAATAACGCAATTAAAAGCTGAAGCCAGTGGTACACTTATTATAGGTACCCATTTCTACACCATAGACAGGCATAACTGTAAAATATTTAAATCGGTTGACTGGCCCGAGTTTTCATTAAAATGTCTTGCGAAACAAGATTTGCTCATAACGAAGGTATAACTGGAATAGCTTTGACTTCCGATGGAAAGTAAGTGAAGTACATTACCTAATTGGTATTATCATAGTTAGTCTATACTATATAGTTTAGGTATTATATTCTATATTGTAATGGAAGACAAAATAATATACCATAATAATATGCATATTTAGAAAAATTCTGACATGCGGGTCCGACGGAGATGTAAGAATCTGGGATGGAAGCGAGGACGAAGACCCCATTGTATTTTCTGCATTGGATAGTGCGAGGGGAGTAATATGTCACAATGACAATATCTTTGTAGGCACGGAAAACAACACTGTGGAGCAATACAAACTTCCGAAAGGAACTTCACAAGGAATAAAAGCAAAATTTACTGCAGAAGTAAATCATCTAGACATAACTAAAGATGGTCAAATTTTAATTGCTGGTTCAGGGTATACTACCAAATTCTACAGCTCTATAAACACTAATGGTTTTATTTTTGCATAATTGTTTGAAAGGATGTTGTTGACGTATGCTTCTTAATTTTTATGCCCTCAGAGATATGACTGTACAAATTATCAATTTCGGAGAGTCATCACTACCCAAAAAAATTGAATCTCATAAAGGCCCAGTGTTATCCATAGCGATCGATCCCTTATCCAAATTTTTCGTCACTGCAGCCTGCGACGGAAACGTATGCGTTTGGAATATTAATGACTTAAGTAGAGTTCATAGCTGGGATTCATTTTTTTCGGCGTCGAATGATGTTGGTACTAGCGAAACATTGTGTAGAGTAGCATGGAGTCCTTGTGGAAACTTCTTAGCTATTCCCCACAAATCATATCTTACTTTACATTCAAGGGACACTTGGGAGGAGGTCAAAAAATTTGTCTGTGATAAAGTTCTCAAAGTAAGTAGTAAAAGATTCCATGAATTTTAGATATATTTATATCCCCATAAGTTCACAATAAAGTCGGGAAATAGGTGTCATATTTGGCTATTGTAAAATTCAATGCTTAACTGACTTTTTTGTAATTTAGTTTTTTTCCGTCGTCAATTTTTCTTCGTGTGGTACACACCTTGCTGCTGGAGCTGTTGATGGACACGTTGCTGTTTGGCTAACTGAGACTGGGAAGTGCATCTCGGTTTCACAGGAAAACCGGGACCATATTACCGGGATCACTTTTTCCACAAATAATGAAGAACTCTATTCTGTCGACCTCAAAGGAAGAATGCTTTGCTTTAAAGACATTGATAAGCAACAGACGACGACGGAGAAAGGGAAAGAAAGTGAGAATGAGAATCAAATGAATGTAAATTCAAATGATGGCCAAAAAGATGATTTCGATGACGGCTTAGACGATCTTTTTGCTGATGACGATTTAAATGAAAATGAAATTTCAATATCGCGAATCAAAGCCGAAACAGGATTCATTGACGACCAATATGTTGGTCCGTCAAAAGCTCTCAAAGGAAAAACTGAAGACGATGATGATGCTGTCAGTGTTAGCAGCATAGCTTCCAGTAAAGTAAAACCTGCGCCTGTTCAACAAATCATAAACCCTTTCACAGAACCCCAGCCTTCATTTCAACCGTCGTCTACCCCTGACCACCTCGATCATAGATTTATGGTAATTTATTTCTCATTACACTCAAATAAATAAGACATGTAACGTCATTAAAGTATTTGCAATTTTACAGTTTTGGAACAATGTAGGAACAATTCGAAATTATTATGTTGAAGAAGATGAGCAAGATGCTATTGATATTGAGTTTCATGATGCTTCCCATCATCATGCAATTCATCTCAGAAATAATGCGGATTATTGTATTGCAACGATGTCTGGGGATGCTGTTGTTTTGGCATGCAAAGAAAGCAAAGATAATCCGAGGTTTGCTATTTGAATTTAACAAACAGATTTTGAGATAAAATCTGGATGATTTTTAAACAGAATGTCTGAAATCTTGTATAAATTATGTCAAATTTATTTGTAGCAAAATATTTTGTATCAACATAACCGCGTGGGATAATAGTAAAGAATGGACTATTGAATTGCCTCCCGAAGAAGAAGTTATTGGGTTAGCAATCGGTAGCAATTGGATTGTTGCGTCTACATCAGAGAATAGACTGCGTCTGTTTTCTTTAGGCGGCATACAAAAGGGAATATTTGACTGGGCAGGGACCATTATTGCTATATCGGGACACGAAGACCTACTGTTTATTACTTTTCACAACGGAATCGGTATGAAAGCCTTTAGCATTTTTAAACTTGAAAAGGAAAAAATCAAAATCTGAGTATGTGAAATCTTGTTAAAAATAGGTTTGCGTGGAAGCCAAAGTATATTTTATTCAGTACTCAGAGTTAAGGATTGCAAATTAATATCTCTTATTCTTAACGCACCACTGCCTATAAGCCCAAAATCTACATTAGTATGGCTGGGATTTTCTGACGAAGGAACTCCGGCTTTTTCGGATTCCAAACAGAATCTTCGTTTACTCAGCGGACATATGTGGATAACGTTTTGTTCAATGCGTGAGTTTCTTAGTGGACCCACTGATAATTATTGGGTGGTCGGAGTTAGTGAGACTTCTCAAAATATTCGTGCAGTGAAATGTAAGGGAATGCGTTACCCTCCAACTCTCCCACGGCCTACACTCTTGCTAGTTGATGCTAAGGTAATAAAATAACACTCAATTTTTTGTATGTATTAATGTTTGAATTGTTGTGGTCGTGGCATTGTAATACTGATGGTTCTGGACTTAAATAAATTCAAATATTTAACTTATTTTTGATTTTTCTATTTTCAGTTACCTCTTTGCGAAATGAGTACTGAAAAAAGTCAAATGGAAAATACCGTTTTGAGAAACTTAATGCTTAGTTCTCTTTCCAAAAAGATGACCAAAAAAGGTTTTGACATCGACGATATTAAGGAAACTTCGGAAAAACAAATAAAAGAACATTTAATGAAGCTTTTTGCTGTAAGTTTTAAGTTGTGCATGTATACGGCTGAGGCTGAACTGCTGAATCCATTATTACTTCTAGTACTATGCGATTAAAATAGCGTTTATGTTTGCCTTTGTAATGACAGTTAAGTTGCAAGACAGATAGGGATTTTAGAGCGTCTGAATATGCGTCTTTAATGCCGGATGCCCACGCAGTTCAAATAGCAATGAAGCTTGCTAATAGAATGAAAAAAATGGGCTTGGTTCAACACCTGACAAACGTCGGACAGCAGAAAATGGAAGAAGAAGACCCTGAAAAAGAAGACGACGATGATGACTTTGAAACAGTTCGAAGACTAGTAAGTATGACATATATGACCAATGGAGATGGAGACACTAGCAGCCGTTATGGAAATACATCAGCATCACTTGATTTATTTGGTCCCATATCGTCCAATAGTAGGGATGTAAATTCAACACCAGTTGCCGATGTAACAGGTAAAGGTATTTAATTGCGAATTTTATGACCTTTATTAGCAGCGCAAGCGCAGTATAAGATTCTACGATTGTAGCATCTGTTGATATAATCTTGATAAGTGGTTTTAATGTGTCACTTTTCTGTGACAAACTAGCGGTGATATAAGTAGTATTACCAGTAGCATATTAGCTAGTTAGTGACCTAATTTCAAAAATTAAACTAGCGTGCTATATTAAACAGAAAACCCATTACTGGAACGTCAAAAAGAAGCGATTCGTTCAATTCTAACACCTGGTTCGTTAAGACGCAATCCATTTAAAAAAGCAGGAGACGAAGCTGATTCCCCTCAAGTTAATCAAGCACAGAGTGAAAGTCAAGATGGCAAGGGGCTTGCGTTTATTGATGCATGGAAGAAACCAGTAGAAAAAATCTCCGCTGCTGAGTTTAATCCTAAGCATCCTAAAACTAAAATTGCCAAAAAGGCATCAAAAACTAAAGATGTTGATAAAAAAGTCAAAGAAAATCCTATCAATTTCGTTGATAAAAAAAGGAAGCGTGACAACAATGATGAAGGGGAGGATATTGAAAAGGACAGAAAGGCCAAAGTCGTCTCAAAATTGGCACTATTTGCTAAAAATCGGCAGGAAGATTAATGTCTCCTTAAAACGCAACATGGCTGTTTAAGTTAATGTGGTTGTACTGTTTGTATTTATGTGACTGAACTTAAGATAAGAAATCTAGTTTGAGTATAATGAGTATTTAAGTTCTGATGGTATGTTCTCTCCTCAATTCAATGTAGTAAACAATTCAATTAAACGTTATATAGAATGGATAATAAATACCTACGCGCTCTAGAGATAAGTATGTTTTTTCATGTAACAAGTAGATATTTATTTTTCGTCATCATTTAAGAAAAAAATACATAAACAAACAGCATTTAACCTTCATCATCATCATCATCCATTGTTTCCTCATCACTCTGGTTAGCGGGATGAATCTTACTTTGATTGTTTAACTTTGATTTCGAAGTTCCTATTTCCATGTTATCATCATCAGTGTCTTCGTCCACATTGGACTTCTGTTCCTCATCTGTATTGGACTCACTTCCACTATCGTCTTCTTCGTCAACTCCTAAATCATCAGAGCCTAAGAAGTCTTCCGATTCAGAAGGCATCATTCCGTCGTCTTCATCATCATCATCGCCAGAGGATTCTAAGAATGTCATTTCATGTTTAGCATTCAGTCATTATTTCAACAGAAAGCCACTGTACCATAGCTTAGATTTTGTCGTACCCAGATTTTTGTTCAGTAAGCTATGATAAAAAAACTTACCATCTTGGAACAGCAATAGAGCCTCATTGGAAGTTTCAGAGCAATACTTTTTGGCCTTAATATTGCCTTTCATCAGTTCTAACTTTCCCCTTAGTTGACACATTTGAGGATACAACGCTTCTCTGGTGAGAAGGAGACTCATAAATGGCGATAACAAGTCTTCACTTAAAGTGCAACTCATCAGGTAAGCTGAATGGATTTGGAACACACTCTTCAACCACTTTAAGATGCTATGATTTCTAAAATGATAATTATTATTTATTAAAAATATACTAAATCCTTAGCATCGAAACATTCGATTAAATACATTCATCAGAACTTTAATTTACTTACAGCTGAGCTTTTCCTCCAAGTAGTACTTTAATTTCATTTAGTAGAGGTACAATCAGTTGCACAGGCAAGCTTCTGATTGTTGTAGAAACTATATTTTCGTCCCATCTCGATAAAACTGATTGTAGAATTCTAGCGTCTTTACTGTGCAGGCCCTTTTTAAATAGTTAAAATGTGTAAAATAAGTAAAGTAGCTGAATTATGTCCCATGTTACTGGAATTTTAGTGTCATAATGCGTGGGGCGTTAGCTTACCTGACAGAGAACATGTGCCAAATTACTTCCGTCAGGAATAACTCCTGCTAACGGTGTGTCAATTGTTAAGTTAGTTAATCTTTCTTCCATTGGCAATTCCTCTGCGTCCACCTTGGCTGGTTTAGATTCTTCAGTAATTTTTCTTTTTTTCGTTGACTTGGTTGCGACGTCTGAACCTGGTTGTAGGTGTTTTACATCCATTGGCACCTCGGTAAGCTGATCAACAACTGAACCTTTAGCACCTTTTTTTCTTGAACTGAATTCCCTTTCAATGGTCGTCAGACCTTTCATGGTGCTAACGTTCAATGTTTCGAACCTAAGTTTGACCCAAGTACCATAGCCAGTCAAAACTGAAATATTATCATTTTCTCTCGTGAGAAAACATGACAGCACTGGAACAGTTTTGGAATTTTCTGCAGCATCAGTAATGTTGACAGTCGTAATGGGAGTTAATGGTTTTTTTAAAGGTCCATTTAACTTGTGTTGAAAAATATTCAATAAGCCCCTTTTAGTTGCAACTCCAACAGATATGCTCCCGCTGCCAGAAGATATTACATTGAAGTGTGTGGGCAATTCCGATAAAGATAAAACTGCAATAGAATTCTTTTCGGAAAAAGACCTGTAAAAATTTAATAAAATTATGAAAAGTCTTAGAAAGCTGAGAAATCCGCAATTTGACATTCGAAAAAGTTGCCGATTTATATCTTAATGAAAAGATGGTAAGCTTGAGCCTTACTGGTGTACAAGATGAAATAAAGCTAAAAAATTAAGGTCTATAACTATTAATTATTAGCAATTACCTATTAATTTATATCTTCTATAACTTCAAAATTCGATAAATTAGATAAATAAATGCAAATCATTTAGGGAGTCACTGGCTAGGAATTCGGGTGAGTTGATTTTTTTAGTTTATCAAATGTGGTTTGAGTAAGAAGTAATTAAAAAAAGAAAGCAGTATGAATTGAACCAAAAACTTTAATTTAAAGCTATAAATCGGGAACTTTTTCAATGCAAAATTAACTTAGCGATTTCTAGTGTCCTTAAAACGGAAGCTCGTTTTAATAAAACGAAGAGAACGCAGTTATTTGTTTTCATACCAAATTTTCAAATTTCTTTCGGAGTGACTCATCGTGATAAAATACTCTACTGATGGAATTGTTTCCATCTGGTTAATAGGGCTAGGATGGCCAGTAAAGGAAGATACTAATGTTTGCGTCTGTAAATCCCACATATATATTCCTCTACCAGCAGCTAGAAGGTACTTTTCATCCTCACAAATTTGAATTTTTGTCAAAGCTCCTTTTCCTCCTTTCCATCGACTGAAATTGAAAATAGCATTTATCATTCAATTAATAAATAGGAAGCCTAAGCAGGCGAGATTTTTTTAGACGGTGCATGTTATTGTTTCTAAAAGCAATGTTTGAAGATTCTTTGCATTATAAATATAGAGTTTATAGCAATAGATCAGAGACTTACCCCGTTGTATTAGCAGTTTCTGTATCCCACATTACGATATACCCATCATCGCCACAGGAATATAATGCAGACGAAGAGTTATTCCATGAAATGTCAGCAACTTGTCCAGAATGAGTTTCACGACTGTGTACCAAAACTTTAGCTTCCGTAACACTGTAACAATATATTGACCCAACTGCTGTGCCTATGGCTATTACTTCCCCAAAAATTATCCTTTTGCGTTTTTTCTTTTTCTTGCTCTGAAAAATAATAGAAAGTTGGGTGTTTTATTTAGTTAGTAAAGTTAGGCTAAAAAGTCACTTAGGACCTGACCGCTCTCTGAAATTTTAATGTCTCAATGTATTCCGTTCTTTGCAGCAAAATATTAGTAAAATGCAAATGCAAAAGTTAAAGTAACACAAAAGTTCTAGTAAGTTCTAGATACTCAAAAGTAATAAACCAATCAAGGGATGTCACAAAGTGGACGAAGAGTAGCAATAACAGTTTGGTTACATAATAATAGAAAATAAGTATGCCATTGTAATTAGCAAATAGCAAAACGTCTTTTATTTTTTATTCAGAGGTCAAAGGTTGACAGGTCAGTAAGGGCTCATCTTCGAACTTGATCAAGCTATTCCAATGTTCAAGATTGAGTTATCTCAAAGGGTTTTTGAGTTATCGACACCACAGACAAGAAATTAACCAAAACAAAACTATAAAGTCAACTTCGTTTACTTAATAAAGCTTAACCAACACATTTAAACGTATGCATTTGGTCAGTGTTTACCTGTGGGTTTGTTGGAGCCCATTTGATACATGTACACATTTCTGACAAGTGTGATGAAGAAATATATTCCTGTTTTAGTGTGTTCGTAGCTGTTTCCCATATCTGTAGCTTTCCGTCAGAAAGAGCCACAGCAAAATATTCACCGGATTGAGAAAATCTTTGTTGCTCCATACTTTTTCTTCGCTGTTATTATTTGCTGATAATGAAATAATTTCACCAAAATTTCTAGAAGGTGATGTATTTGGATCTTGAACGTCTGTCCACGGAGTACAACAGCAACTTAGGAAAAATTGTCACGTTGTGTAAGTACGGCGAAATAGTTAGCAGTTTGACATCTGAAAAAAGATACGACAAACATGATTAAATAACGTCCAACTCATCCAACACTTACGCAATGCCATTTTATTCACTTTGAACAATAATAATTATTTATTCCACCTTTCTGTTTCCATTCTAGTTAAGCATGACACAAACAGATGATAGTTATCAACACAAAACACGTTGTCTCACTTTGACTTCTACACTTCTACCATCACTCCTTTCTTAACTTATGTATTTTATAATAAACTAATATTATATTTTATGAACTTTCACATAAACAGAATAACACAAGACTAAAGTTTAAGACTTGCTTTTTCAAAATAATTTTATAAGTAATTAAAAAGCAAAGACTATGGATACTTTGGTTCTTAAAGACAAACACAAACAGCGCAAAGAGCCAAAGATGAACATTCTTTAAAGTGCAACAAGAACAAGAATAACAGCCTGCATGTGCTGGGTTCGTAAACTGTGTTCGTTTGCGCTCATTCCAGAGTTCACAGTATTCAGTGTCCAGTTAAGTCGGCTATAAAACACAGTTGTCCATGCGTCAAAACGTCTGCTTATCTCCAGCATTCCATACGAGAGCATATGACGAATGTATTTATGGAGACGGCGGAATGTTCGACACGTTTTAGTCAATAATGTTCTAAAACGGTTTACAATGTTCGGAGATTTTTGAATGTGTTTGGCAAAGCAAAAATAATTGAGATTTATAATAAATCAGCAATGCAATAGGTTAGTTAAAACAAAAATCATAATGGTGACAGTATGGCACTGGCACTTATAAATCATAAAACTAATAAATTTTTCAAACTTTAAAAAGAAAGATAATAAATCCAGTGCATTGTTACATTTTTATCCTTTGTAATGCGACATTCATGAAGAATTTCAAATTGAGTTTATCAAAATTTTCAGTTTATTTTTAAGCATATTTCTTGGTAAATATTTTTATGGTCAGGCGAACTCGAGTTGGCAAGCGAAATACTTTGAAACAATCTTCATATTTATATGTACAAGAATTACCCTAACGTTAATATCATTTGAGCATTAAAATTGCAAATTTCTCAACTTTCAGACGCTCAGACTTTGGAATTCTCATAAGCTAGCTTCCAGTATCAAGTATAATAAGGCGGAGCATTCCCAATTCCCATAATTTAGCCTAGTTCTTCTCTGCCTCTGATTGTGCCTGTTCCATTCCATAGTACCCAAATCGAATCTTCGGTGCATTCTGTGATTCTGTGTATACCATCACGGCGATACCTATACAGCTCTGCTGTATCAGCATCCAGTATTGCATTATAGCACTACTGCGCTATAACCGCATTATTATACAGTCGATGATGTAGGATAGAATATAGAAGGCGAATGCAATGTAAATTCCCTACAACACCAAAACGAAACAGAAACAGCATGCAGACCAGACCAGACGCAGACTGCAGACAGACGACAGAATAGCATTTGTATGACTGTAGTAAGAAAAAGAATACTAAAATACCAATGAAGAATCATCACTTTTGTATATTGCTCACATTCACACTACAGCATACTTCCATATCCCGCTTTACATTTCTTTCAGCAGTTTTATCGGCTTTAGAAGCTTTACTTTTACATTCAAGTCCGTAGATCAGGGAAGACATCCATTTGGACTTGCACTTTCAGAATTGAAGACTAGAAGACTTTAAGGTAAACCACGGCAATCAAGCTTGGACAGAAAATATACCTTGCCCTACCCGGGTATTTACCGATCCGTTGATCTGCGATCTACATCTAATATAACCACTAGTCTCAGAAACCGGGCATCATAATCTCCAGTCACATAAAATAAATGGTAAGTTTTACTTAACTAACAACTTAGTAGATGTAGTTTGATCTATGTCTTTGTCTTTGTTTCACCTTGTAATAACAATTATTTAAACCTCCTGCTCTTCCGATAGATTACTATTATCTCCACTAAATGTGTACACCCTTCCCCTTCTAAGAGCTCAAACTTATATATTTTGTACTTTGTCATAACCATAGAATTGCAAAATTCAGTTATCAAAATCATATTAATCGCGAAGATTCTCTCTTAGTGACTCTGGCTTCGTCTTTGTAAGTATATTATTGCACATAATAATTACATGCAGTCTTTACATTGTTCAGCAATTAGAAATCTTGGTTACAACCTTTAACACAAATGACATATTGACATACTTTAAATTTACTATTTTTGTCATTTCGAATAGCTAATACTACAATTTTGTTTCTGTAAAGTATTACGGCTCCCTTAAGAGAACTAGTATTATAAGGATTGCTATATATTATAATTATTACTAGTACTAGTGTTATGTATTATGCAGAATGTGATGCAGAATGCAGACCGACTCTTTCTATGATAGAATTTTGTAGTACATAAAATTGACGATGGAACGCGGCGCGTAAGATGTACATATAAAAATCTGGTGTAGAAAACACCACGTGTAATGTACATTTCTCAAATTCACGAAATTGAAGCAAAAGACTTTGATTTTGCTGGGTCTTTTGTGATATCATGGTTTACTGGTTTTACAGTATTACGAGTTCTTTGTTGATTGCTAGCTGAAGTGAAGGCCGCGGCTGTGGCTCTTCTACACTGAAATGACTGAGCTTCCTTTGTCCCTCTAAGCTTTATTGTGTTTGATTACTGATATACTAAACATGAAGTAGATAATGCTCTTACTCTGACCATCTAAACGAGACAACTTTTATTCGATAAAATTAGCCAACGTAGAGCATAGCAGCACATAAAGGCAATTCCATCATTTTTGTCTTGTTCTAAAGTGTATTTCATTTATTAGCTCAAGTCCAACTATTGTCATTTCTTGGTACAAACGCATCTTACATTTTTCGATTAAAAAAGGTGATACACATACCTGTCATTTACTGCATCTCTCTGTATTGTAATGTAAGTCAAAGAGGTGGCTTCTTAAGGGAAAATAAATTACCGTAATCTTTTGTTTGCATGTCAAAGGCTGAAGTAATAAAAAACCAAGTTCCAGTAGCTATGGAGGTTGAAGGCAACAAAGATGTGGCCAAGGGAATTACCCCTAGTACTAACGGCACTGGTCCTCCTGAAGACGTCACGGTTGACGAAATGACTTCCAAGGATTATTATTTTGACTCTTACGCCCATTTTGGAATACATGAGGAGATGCTGAAGGACGAGGTGCGTACAATGACGTACCGGAATTCCATGTATTACAATAAACACCTCTTCCGTGTAAGTTAAAAGCAGATATAGTACGCTGTTATAAAATTGTAATCTTACATACTTTAATATTGACAACTTGATATGTAATATGTATTACATTTGACTACCTTTAGGGAAAGACTGTTTTAGACGTCGGCTGTGGGACTGGCATTTTGTCCATGTTTGCTGCGAGAGCTGGTGCTGCCCGAGTAATTGGAATTGAGTGTTCCAATATTGCCCAACACGCACAGACTATTGTTAAAGCTAATAAATTGGATGATGTGATCACTATCGTAAAGGGTAAGTTTTCAACCGTACATTATATACCTTGCAACCCTGATACCTACCCAATGTAATCCCAACTTCTTTTATGGTGAAAATATTGTAATAATGTTAGTATATGTATTTATTTTATAGTGGAACTTTTAATAATTTTTCTCAAATGATAATTAGGTAAAGTCGAAGAAGTCGTATTACCTCACGGTATTGAAAAGGTCGATATTATCATATCAGAGTGGATGGGCTACTGTCTGTTTTACGAATCCATGCTGGAGACTGTATTGTATGCACGCGACAAGTGGTTGCGACCCGATGGGATGCTGTTCCCAGATAAATGCTCGCTGTATATTACCGCTATCGAAGATAGACAGTACAAAGATGATAAAATCCACTGGTGGGATGATGTTTATGGATTCGACATGAGTTGTCTTCGTCAAGTCGCTATTAGGGAGCCTCTCGTTGACGTCGTTGACCAGAAGATGGTAAGTTGATATTTTGATGTGGAACACTTTGAGTATGAATATTATGGTATACTTCATAACTTTTCTTCAATGTTTATTTAGGTTGTTACAAATCATTTCCAATTGTTGGAAGTTGATCTGAATACCTTGCGTAAAGAGGACTTAAGTTTTGACGTCCCATTCACTCTTCAAGCTCGGCATGATGATTATGTACATGCCGTAGTAACTTTTTTTACCGTCGAGTTTTCCAAATGCCACAAGCGCACTTGGTTTTCAACAGCTCCTGAGGCGCCTTACACTCATTGGAAACAAACCGTCTTTTACTTAAATGACTATGCTACAGTCAAAAAGGTACCCAATTTAACTTACTTTGTAATAAAATCGAAGTTCATATTTTTCCAAACTTATGGCCAGTTAGCTTTCTTTACAAATAATGTGGCTTGGGAGAAAAAAATACCAAAATACTTCATTAGTTCTTAGTGAGATTGTTATACTTAATTTGTAAAATAAATAGACTGAGATGATAGACATTAAAACTTTGTGATAAGAAGTTACATTTGCTTTTCTTATTTTAACAGGGCGAAGAAATCCACGGCCGTTTTGGACTGAAGCAAAACTCCCGAAACAATCGAGATCTGGATTTCAGTGTAGAACTTCATTTTGAAGGGCAACTAGGCAGTTTGAACGAGACCAATGTGTACCGCATGCGTTAACGCTACTCAATATTTATTGTTTTTGTGACTTCGTCTTTGTTTGTTCCAACTACAACTACACAGAATTTAAGTAAGAATTAAGTCCGAAGAAGTAACTGCTCTTAATATTAACAGGAAGTTTCGATTGATCACATTTACGATCTCCAGGTGATACATAACGTTTGTTATGTTATGTCTCAATAATTTCAGTGACACTTTTGTATAATTAAGAGTTTTTATTAGCTCGAACATTAACAGTAAATAAATATCGTATTGAATTGGTAAATTATTTCTCTGAAAACTTAATCAAAAGGTCATTAGACGCATTATTACCTTTAGAAGATGCTCCACAACTACGTATACAGGGTCGTTTCTTACCTCTCCTATGGCTATCATACTTCACGGCTAGCTGGAGATATTTATCCAAAATCAGGGTATACTGATGTGAAAGGTCAGCGTAGGATACGAAAAGCACCAGATTTCCGGTTTTTATGATTTTCCACGGGTGAAAAAATTCTTTTCCAGGAATCTCAGATGCGGCAAATGACTTGGCCAATTTCATAATAAGCAACCAGCTTGATTCTTTATAAATCAAACTAGTTTTGCAGTCTTGCAATGCAAATAATATTGTAGTCAAAACATTCGTGAAATAAGCATTGTAATAAAGTAATCTTGTGCCGCAAGAAACCAACTTTAGTAGAAAGAAAACGATGTATGTAAGTGTTGATTAGAAAAATTGTGAGATGAAACAACAATTTTGGAATATATGTCTCTTTTATTGTTGACAGTCAAACTTTACCTTCTCATTGATTTCATAATAACAAATAAATTTCTGTTGTCAATTTAATATCCATAATATCTAGAACCGAACTGGTAGAACTTTTCGTTTCTAAGCTTCCATCGCTTGATGTACAAGTTATCCCTTTTACTGAAGGCAGACCAACAATAGTAATAACCACCACTGACCAAATTTACAGCTATGTTTTACGGTAATTATTTTACATTACTCTGACATGCCCAAATACTTAAGGCACGTAATAGCAATAAGTAGCAGCCATACTGACAAATTATATTCTAAAATACTGTAAGCGTACTAGTTTGTATACTTGTCTTTTATGATCACTTGATCGATGCAATACAATTTGACCAGCTCTGAGGTGATAAAGGGATACTAATAGTATTTTATAGAACTACAGAAATCATATAGCTGAAAGGGTTAATGTGATATATTGCTATTTGTACTTCTATGAGAAAGAAACAACTCCGACCATCATGTAGTTTAGTAGGTCCCAGACCCAGACAGGTGAAATTTGGAATTTGTTAATTTATAGAACAGATCAGTTGAGTTGCTTTTGATAATCATAATTCGCCTAAAGGACGTTTCGCAATTGTTTGATATGAGATTCCCGTAGTCCTTTGTTCCAGAAAATTGGCAAAAAATGCTCTTGCATCGGTGGTTCATAGTGCAAGTAAAACGAAATTGAAATATATTGCTAGTGTAAGAGAAAGTCATTTGCATGAAGTACAACAAAGGCATTCTTAAAGAGCTGGCAAAAAGTTGAGTAGCTACACCTCACCTATTATCCGAAGGATAATTAGAAGACATTTTGGAAGATACGATACCGACATTAGGTTATTACTGGTATTATTGATACAGTGGTCATATTTCAAAACAGCAGAATAAAAATGCAAAAGTTATAACTGCGGTGGTACTAATAGGCACTTTTAAAAACATTTTCTGATGTTATCAGATAACTTTTACTAATTATTAACGGCGTAACTCCTTACTCCAAAGTAAAATATGAAATCGGTGAGCTTCAATCATACTGGAGGCATCAAGTTATTGAAGGTAAAAAGCCAATCCCGCTCAATTTTCCCTTTTTTAACATATTAAGAATTTGTCAGCACGGATTCAGTGTATGGGAGCCTGGAATCAGTGCTTCGAGTTTAATACATGATTTTGATTAAGATGCAACCTCGCAGTCTTAAAGTCTGTCCGAAGTTGGACGAAACTCATGCGAATGGAAGGATCTAGGCACACCTGAAAATTGAAACAAAGTAAAGATTTTGCTTTTTAAACTTCAAGTGTTAAAGCAGCTGTCATTCGGTCAATTAATAAGTTAGACTCACAAGTTCTTCTCGTCCAAAATCTTGACTTAAATCTTTAGGCAAACTTATGAGCAGACTGCAGAGTGCATGGAGTGTGTCGAAAAGTGTATTGAGAAAAGGTAACTTGAATTCCTTCACACATTTTCGGTATTCGCCAACGTCACAAATAACACTAAATGCACCTATTTATCAAAATGCTTACATGAAACAATTGTACTTATTATTCTTAGACGGCTACGTGAAAAACACTCATTCCTTTAACACTTGACAACCCTTTCCCAAAAGAGGGAGAAAGCTAGTGAAACCTGGGAAAATACGGTGAAAATTAGTACACGAACGGTGAAAGCAAAAGACATATTTGAATAACACCCACTCTTCAGGAAAACGGAAAGACGCCAAAATAGAGAATACTTTCCCTGTTGTCAACAATAATAAATGTTAGTGTATGATACTTATCTGTAATGTGTAGTAACTTCCAATCTCAACCAGTTTACAGACGTCAACATTTGGCCTGTTTGGCCTTACTTATCCCTTCTCCCGCAATTTGCTGATAACATGTTCATAATTGCTTATATACACGACTAAAAGGTTTGGGCAGCTAGTATTCATTGTGTCCCCCTTGTTTTCCCCATACTTTAATTCCCCTTAGGTTCTACAGTTTTCACCGGAATTTCCCCGTTTTCACTTTCTCTACCTTATTTCAGAGGCGGTGGTCAGGGTCGGGGTTGGATGTTAACAACGGAATGCGTATTTTCTACGTATCAAGTTATGCACTTTTAAATACATTTAAAGATAATTTGTTTTAGTTTTTTATAAAACTATAACAATACAAAATTTTGTTTCCAATTTAAAAAAGAAACTGTCGCATACCAACTGAAGAATACTGAAATAAAAGCAGATGATCGTATATAACTCTGTGGAATCTGGTGCCAAGCTCGGTTAACACTGCTTCAATGTTCTTGCCATCCATTGAATCTTTCATTTTACTTACTTGCACATTAATGAACCTTACCACTTTTACACAAGCCTGGAATCACATTTAAAAAATTAAGTAAATATAACGAACATAGGGAACAGCAGAAAAGAGTGAATTAGCGGACTTACAGGAGATACCATGTCTGGTTTTTCGTTATCACTGAAAGACTCAGATTTAAAAAATTCTTTTTTATTGTGTTCTGTTTGAAGAATAACTTTAACCCATCCAACTATAGTGTCGATGGAGCGATCAATACCAGCGTCCAATTGATTTTCTATTTGTTCTAGCATGACCTTTTTCTTTTCTAAGCATTCTGATAAACTTGGGGTAGCACTGCAAAATGCCAAAACAGTAATGTTAAATAATGATTATAAACTAATAAAAAAGTAAATTAAAATTATTTTTGATAATTCAGAACAGAAATGACCACACTTACGATATAAGGGGTAACAATGAATCAATGAATTCTTTTTCATAGAGATGAACAATCGCATTACAACTTTTTACTATATCAAAAAAGTAAATCCCTGGCTGACTCTTTGCTTCGGGGATTGGGATTCCTTGAAGACCTAACTCCAATGCGTAGTCAACATGTTCTTTTAGCAAACAGTGAGTCAATATGTCAAAAATCTGTGAACCATTTTGGGGTACTTCAGCCTTTTTAGATAGAAGACTGCACCGTGAATATGCCATTCGACTTTCTTGAAGTAAATTGATGGCAACCTCCTCTGACAAAAATGTTTCTCCTCCAAAATTTTCTATTTGAGCTATGTTAATATTAGCTCTTGTTCCAATTACAGCTTGTAGATCTCGCCGAATATCTTGAAAGCTACAAAAGCATACAAATAAATTTGCAAATTATAACATATTAATTTCATCATGTAATATAATAGGAAGTACCTTGACTGGATGACTCTCTTTTGATGTTTCAACGATTCATAGTACATGGCGAGTATTAGATCACTTTTGCGTTGTAGCATCTCAATTTCAGTTTGTATGTAATTTTCTAAATGCTTCCTAAATATTTGCTGAGTTATTTTTTCTAAAAACGACGAATCACTTCCTAAATCAAATGATTCTAATTGCTTGACAACTTTTTTTGTACGAGAATACAGAGATGACAAATTCTTAAGAAACTTGTCCTTATTTGTCTGCTTGTCATACAAATGTGAAGCTACAGTTTCTTGAATTCTTCCCTGAAAAATTTGAAGAACAAACTTCCCCATAACATGTTCTGGGTTTGGAAATACATAGTCTATCACTGTTTTATTTGAATCACATAGAGGAAGCACGTCTTCAAAGACATCTTTGCATTTAAAACCGCCCTAAAATATTCGTTTTAAGTGATTTAATTTTAATGCACCAACATTGCCAACATAAAATTGATAGTGATACATTACTGAAACATATGCGCAAAATAGATTCAAGTCCAGAAACTTTAAGCTTTACATAAAATATGAATCACAATTAGATAATCACATAAAACAATTACCAATTGACTTTGTTCAATAAAAGCGTTGACACCTTGCGAATAACCTTTAAAATTGTAGAGAATATGAGCTATTTGTTTCATTCTATCCCGGTCATCTACTCTTTGTGCAGAAACGAATTCTTCAATGAGCGATCTTTCTATTTCGTCATATTTTTGGGAAATTTTTTTAATTGCTCCTTCGAACCTGCAATGTTCGAATGCAATGTTAATAGGTAATTATAATTGTCCTTATGTGACAATTGGTTATTATTATTAATAATGAATTATTAACCCTTTCGTTGTGATGGCCGTATATTTACGTCCAATATTTCCATTACGTAACATGGGGCGACGTATATTGGCGTTTATGATTTCCATGCTAAAAATCGGAGCAACGGATATAAGCGTTCAAAACTTCAATTTGTATCTATGGAGAGACGTCTTTTTACGTCTACAATTAATTTGTTTAAACCTGGATCGACGTATTTATCCGTTTTTTACTTTCAAATACGACCGATTTATCATTAACTGCTTACTCCGTGTACTAATAGGGACTAGAAATTTAAATTGGATTAACTAGGTTTGATCAGCATGAGTTCTAGAAGAAAAAGGGATTTGAGTTCGGACGATGATGAGCAAAGCCAATCTAGTGATGAAGAATCCGGAAATACCACAACCGAAGAAGATTCAGATTCAGAGGAATGCTTGCTCACTAGCGAAAACATTAATTTACGAATGCGACTGCTTTCACAGGGTAATAGCTTATTTAATATTTTTCCTTGTTTAATATATCATTTAGATATGATTAGGAAAGAAATATTTAAAATAATGTAGGAAGTAATTTTAAATTTTAGATTTTCAGGAAGTTTATACTGGCCCAGAATCGGAAGATGAAATAGACGAAGACGATTCTCAATCACAACCGATAGATGACTTTGAGGAAGAAGTTACGAGTAATCTAAATGAAGATTTAGAAGAATCATTTTTTGATGGTACGTTAGTTTTGGTAGAATATTATTTACATATATAGTGCAATTTTAGACTGCTAACAGATTATATGCGGTATCTAGACTTTGATCTACCTCCAAGCATACCTTGTAGTTTGGCCTCACAGACTGTTACTCCAACTCCGATAACCGCTACACCGTTACAATGGATTTGGTCAAGCAATACAAGTCCACCGGATATCAATGATTTTGATGAAACAGGAAGCGGATGGCAATTTTCGCTAAATGGGAATGAAACAACACTTGACTATTTCAAAATGTGTTTCCCTGCTCCTGCCATGAAAATTTGTATTGAAGAGTCAAACAGATATGCTCATCAGGTAATCAACGCTGCCAAGCGCAAAACCAAAAGAATGAATCGTTTCAAGGAAATAATCGAAAACGATATACTGAAGCTATTATGTGTGAGAATTATAATGGGCATTAATAAGAAGCCAAAATTATCGCACTATTGGTCCACAAACTCAATACTGAGCTCGGGAATCGTTCCAAAAATTATGACGGTTGACAGATTTTTTGAAATAATGAAATATCTTCATTTCAACAACAACGATGATCTGCAGCAAGGAGACAGACTAGCGAAAATTAACAAAGTGTGGAATGCTTGCACGGAGCAGTTCACTGCGCTCGTACCTTATTTACACAAATATCGCCATTTGTACTGTGACAATTGGTTCACTTCCCCAAATCTTGCTTACGAATTGCTTCAAAAAAAGACTTATATATGTGGCACGGTTCAACTGCGTCGTAAAAATATGCCAAAAGTTTGTCAAAAAGAAATCAAGAAAGGAGAAGTTAAAGTTTTTCAAGCAAATAATACTACCGTAGAGACTTGGAAGGACAAACGATTGGTTACAATGATATCAACAGGATTGAAACATGAAATGAAAGAGGTGTCATCAAGAAACCAACAGAATAAAAAGAGTAAGCCGAAAAGTGTTATAGATTACAATGCTAACGCAAGAGGAATAGATATTTCTGATATGATGCTGAACTTTTATTCAATACTTCGTAAAACTCATAAATGGTCGAAAAAGATGTTTTTTCATCTGATTGATGTGTGCATTTATAATGCATTTTGCATTAAAAAGTCTGTTAGCCCAGGAACTACATTTCTAGATTTTCGAATCGATCTGATTGAAGAAATTATACGTTTTACAAATGTAAATATTGCAAGAATTGAAAATGTCCATGCGATAAGTGCTATTAGATTCTCTCAACCAGGAAAACACTTTCTTCAATTTAACGATGCAACAAAAGGTAAAATGCATGGGTCCCGAAAGTGCATTGTTTGCTCAAAAGGTAAGACTTTGCCCAAAAAGAAATCTAGGTGTGAAACAGTGTTTAATTGTGAAATATGTCGTGTTCCACTGTGTGCAGTGCCTTGTTTTAAGATTTATCATACTAAAAAGAACTTTTAAGTAATTTCATTAATTATTGTTTAAACTGTTGTTTTACCCTTATTTTGTCTTAATAGTTTATGTATAACATAGGTAATTTTCAATATTTTCATGTTTGTATTATAGCAATGTGTTAATTAGGATAAGATGATCAATCTGGAAAAGCTAAATAAAAAATGTTTACGAAAAAGCTTCCAAATTTTGGTATTTCTCAACTATTGGGGCATACAAATCTCAGCTGTGCACTTATTGCATGTTTTACAAACAACCCCAATATTCGTTTCGGAAATATCCCCTACGTTACGCAAAAATATTGCCATAACGAAAGGGTTAATTTGATGATGATTCGATTTCTAGAATTAATACAGTTGAAGTACATCAATAAGTTTTAGAACATAATATTAAGGAATGATACAAGGTACAGAACTTACTTAGCAGTTGTGGTTCCTCCACTTGACAGATCTTGAGAAATAGTCTGCAGTTTTTGAATTATTTCTGCAGCTTCAAATAAATTTTCCTTGTCTCGAAATATATCTGAAAGTAAAATTGTCCCAGGCTGTAGAAAATCTGCCAAATGTTTCATCAATTTTGCAGCTTCACTGGCTCTTTCTCGAGGCAAATTAACAGATTCAAGTTGATCTCCCAAGTGAACGACCTTAGTAGCCACTGAATTTACCTGTGTAAATAATGAGAACGACCACACGATTTATAATCGGATAAGGACAAAACAAGGTGCAACAAACAGTAAATTCATTAAGCAAGCTATTATGTATCGTGGAAATGCATCGTAAACTTTACATGCAAGCCTTACAACTTTCTCAAAGATTTCTCATCAATAAAATAATAGAACAAAGAGAAGGCTGGAGAATCAAAGATTTAAGTATCAACATCAGATAATATCATCATTTGGCAATAATTCTGCCAAATCTTTAATGATATAAGCAATATAAGCACTGTAAGACAATATCAACACATTTACAACAAAAGAGCAATACCGCAATTTCTAAGGTTTGTGTTATTCATACGCAGGTATTTTCTTATACCTTTTTCTCCAAAATCGAAAGATTTTCTGTTGCAGACTCGTTTCTCCCCAGTAACATTGACAGACGATTCCTTAAAAGTTGTTCCTCCTTTAAAAACTTCTCCTCGACTTGATTACATTTTAGACCTTGCATTTCCAAAATACTCTGCAGTTCCGAAATAGCATCAGAAAAACTATGGTGCAAATTTTCTGGATCGAAATCTCCAGAGGTTACTGTTCGCCATGCAAGGCGTTCCACAAATTCTTCAGGAGAGAAAGACTCCTGCTCCATTTCCCTTCTGTACTCCGTCATATTACAGCTCTTAAAATGGAAAATAATAAAGAAATTAGTAAAATAAATAAGAACATAAATATTCAATACAAAAGGGGAAGGTTGGTATTTCATATAGCTTTTACCCATTGCGATAATTAAATTAATTTATAATACCAATTACCTCTTGATGTTATCAGGCGACTGATCTGTAAATTAGTAACTGTAGTTGCTATTGTGTAAAAAATGTTTCCTGGAATAACTACAACGAAACAATAACTTTTAATTCTTTTTGCACACCGATTTTCTCCCTTCATTCAGGTAGTTTGTAGCTGCCACATTCAGCTTTGGATTTGCGAGCTCAGCTGAACTGGGGCGTATAGTATTTATACAAAACAACTTTGTTCATCTCTGCTCTGCTGACATTTATTTTATGACATTATGTTTGAGACAAGGTGCCACATCTTGAACACACTTGAAATCAATCCGCAGAATTTAGCTTTGCAGTTCTCAAGTAAACGTTCCTCAATGGCGTTGGGCAGTAATCCTATCTGTATTTTTGTAATTCTCGTTGCAATTTGCAAATCTTGGTATAAAAGGAGCAAAAGTTTTTTCTTAGGTCAGTCAAATGGATATTGTAGTTATTCTTCTTGGCTCGGTGACAATACAGAGGAAATGCATAGATTACTTTTACTTTGAACACCATAAGCAGTAATTAATTCGCTTGCTTACATTTTCTCATCATTTCGGATTTCAGTGCAGTAATAGTAATATGTACAGAAAACTTATTGCACTGAAAAACATGCGTATGTGGAAGTGATACTGGAAAAGCAGTCATGAAATGAAAACTAAAAACAGAAATCTCCGGAGCAGGCGTACCAGATCCTGAAAAAATGAGGAACATCGTGTTTTTGATTGAGGCTCTGTCCTGAATCCTGAATTTATCCTGAATTTAGACTTTTATCCTGATTTTTTAAATCCGTAAAATAGCATGAACTAAGAATTTTGACAGCTCCTCAACTAGTAGTAATAGCATATAGTGATTTTTAATGGTATTTTACTCGCGAAGTAGAAAAATTCGAGCGATAATATCATTTTCTGGTTTTAAGCTTAAAATTCTAAAACTTTTTAGCGCTTCCCACGAAACACATTTGCCTTATTCTATGTTATTTTTGAAATGCTAAATAATTTTAGTGTTTTGAGCGATTGTTTACTGTTTTTTGAAATTATAAAAAAGTTAGCCTAGGCTTTCTCGAATATATCTTGGTTGTGAAAGTTGCGATTGATGCAATTTTATGCTCAGAATACGAAAAATATTAATAGTGAATTTTTTGCCAAATTTTTGCTTATTTTTTCACTTATTTTATGTTTGCAAGTAAAAATTAAATATTCTAATTTTTTATCGCAATTTATCGCCAAATTTTGGCATTTTAGGCTTTTCTAAATCATTCTGATTTTCGACTTGAAAAATCTGATAGGGAAGTTGTGAGAAGAGAATTCTGGCCTTGATGTATTTTCTTACTAACCTTTTAAATCAAATTATAATTTATTGCTAGTGAATTTGCTTTGAAATTGAGAAAATTGTCTATGAATCTTTAACACATTAATTCCTATGTTTTCAGTTAATGCTGATTGTGCGGCAGTATATAAGGCCTATTAATTAATTGTTAGCATTAATTAGAGGAGGTTAAAGTTATTAGAATTTTGTGTTAACTAATGATAACATTATTTTTTACTGAAGTAGGTAATTAATAGAATGCAGTTGGAGATTGAACGAGAATGAATTTATTGGTTTCACGTTTTTCGTATAAACATAAATTATTAATATTTCTCATATTTATCTATGCATTAAGATGCGAGCCACCTTAGATATGTACATTTATAACATTTTCAATAAGCAAAGGGTGCGCTCTGGGGCATTTATCATTACTAAAACAATAACAACGGGCATAACGATAATAATAATATTAATTAAGCTTAGCGTATCGATATTTTCATCTTCATATTTCATTAAGGTTTACATAGTATATGTACATTGTAAAGTCTACATAGGTAATATGGTAAATATTGAATAAATATATTCATTACGTTTAGGAATTAGAATTTATTTGCTGATTCGAATTCGTCATTAGTTGCAACAATAATAATGTAAATAAATAATAACATCTAATAATAATTATGATAATGATATTAATGTTTTTCATACTTCTCTACTGAGATTCAGCAGCCATTTATGAAAAGTAATGCAACATTACATGCTAGCAAAAATGTTTTATAATTAAATAGAAAGACAATGAATGCATGCAATACATCAATGAAACAATACTCTTAATGTCTGTTTGAGGTTATTTAAATTGCTTGTTTCTTGTAGATGCTTTTAGTCCAGAAATAGGTGCCTTCTTTACCATGCTATTTTTCAATGCATTCCTTCGTTTTGCCTTTACTTTCTTGTTCGGTAGCAAATCCATTGTTGACAAATGAAAAATCTGGATTAAAGACGCCTATTTTTCGATGCCTAGGAGCAGCAGTTTTAGCACAGCTTAACTTTCTAGGAGGATAGTACGAAGAATCAGTCGATGTCGATGAGCAACTGTCACTTACATCTACATTATCTGTTTTATCATCCAATATAACATTAAGCTTCTCATGGACAGCATCTAAAGCTTTGAGAAAATGTGCCAATGAGGTTTGCTCCACAGACAGTCTTCTATTACACACCGGGAAACTGTCTGGTGTGACCTTCCTACTGTTGACTCTGCTGCTGTTTCCACTGCTCGCATCAGAAATAAAATTTGGCTTTTTACGACTAGAAGGACTGCATACGGCTGTAGCAACTTCCTCACAGGTATTCGACGAAGAAGCTTGACTGATTTCAGATATTTTCTTTTGGCTATTTTTATCATTATGGAAATCTCCATTTGTCTCTGTCTTGAGGCTGTTATCTAGACTCGACCCATTGCTTTCATTGAAGTCGGCGGGAGAAATGCCTTGACCCTGACACGAGCGGATGTAGTGATCATTAGCAGAAATATTAACTTCATTTTCGCAATCATGTCCATTGAATTCATCTTCTTCATAAGTGCAATTAACTTGGTGATAATAGTTTTTTTGAGAAGATATTTTGCGTTCTGGATATTCATTCATTGAAATTTTCCGTGATGTAGGGCCTTCAGACTCTCTTGATGTTTGCCGTGAAATTTTTCTGTTCATTAAAATTTATTAAGTTAAATTGACATTTTGAGCAGAATAATTTACATAACATGACCTAATAAAATAAATTATTTCGCCAAGAAGAAAATAATATCATGAATATCATAAGAAGCGAATATTAGGCTAATTTAGCTAATAGCATAAGGATTACATAGTGATTACACTAATTACCTATATAATATAGTGATTCAAGTGATTGTATATTATTATTGAAACATCCGCACTCATGCACTATGCTCTTTATGCATTACGATGATATTACATAATGTGTTACTTTGTTAATGCGCGGTGCACACATACAGTTCAAAGTATAAAAATAGCACAAAGGATGTTTGGCTTTTAATTTTTAAGGTATTTTCTTTTTTGTGTTTGATTTATCTGCATATAATTTACGCATATGAGATTCATACTGATGTAATGATGAATGTACTTTCATTGTGATGTAAGTAAGTATGATTGATTCGATTGACATCCACCGTAACCCTGATCTCTGTAATCTGATACTTATTCTTCATATTCATTTGAATTTTTTAAATTTATTTATTCTGAGAATTTTGTATTTGTATTATAGCTTAGGTAGTTAATTAAGTTAGTTAATCCGAAACTAATTGTAATAGGTAATTTCAAACTAACTTTAACTTACTATAATTAGTGTTAGTCTAAGAAATTAAAAATAGTATAATAAATAGCGAAACAAACTTGAAATTGACCCGGAACGGAAAATGTAATTTGGCAATGTTTTAATTAGCATAATATTGGCAAAAGGTAGATTTAGGGGAAAGATATTAATCAAATGCACTCATTATAGCTACAACACAGCATGTCTGCCGAATATCAATGTCAATAAAATGAAAAGACTACCATTGCATTATACTTGTTAATGAAACTAACCGTTCTCTTTTCCGCAGACACTCAAAACTGCATAAATACTAAATTATCATGTCGTTGTAACTGTAAGGTCTTGTCTTGTTTTAAGAACGTATATATAGCTTCATAGCTTGTAACCAACTGTCAAGTCTCGTACTCTTCATCTAGATAAATTATGATTTATGGAGCACGAAATAAAGCCTATTTGTGTTGTATATCTCATCTTTCCAGCCAAGTATATGCTGATTTTGAATTATTATCAGAATCAATTAAGATTAACACATGGTTAACACATGTATTTATAGATTTAGATAGGATGTATTAATTATAATTTTACATTGGTCTAATGCCATCATGACACGAACTTCTGTGGACAAGTGGGCATGAGATAATTTGAAGATGTAAAATTAAAAAGCCTGCATAAGTTACATTCTATTTTGCTAGAAATTGGTTGCAGAGGTCACAAGTTATAATATTTGTAGATGAAAAAAGTATTTTGCATGTAACGAGGCGGTATTTGAACAGTGAAAAAACTGTCCCTGAGTTACTTATAACAATGACAAAGCAATTAAACATAAAGAATGTGTTCAATTCAAATTTCAAATACTAATAATTATACATACTTTGAGTATATCGTGTTGTATAAATGATATCGCAGCTCGCATACAGTTTGTTTGGTTACTTCGTATCCAAATGGTAAGTTATGAACTCATATACAGACAGAACTAAGAAGGTAATTTGCCTATTTGATGCTGACGCTTTTGTGAACATACCTTCGGCGTTCGTTTTCATTCCTTGATATTTTCCTCGAAGGTGGATCCGATCCCTTTGTTCCAGTTGATATTTTCCTGAAAGCTTCGGTAACTTTTCCAATAATATCCGTTTTGCTAGTCTTTCTAGAGTGCCCCTCGTTTTTGTGGATAATTACGTGTTCCAACTGAGATTCGGGGTTTTGGGTTACGTTTGTTTTATTTTCATTTTTATGACTTACAATGAGAATATCCTCGTCAGATTCTTCAAGTATTTCCATATCCCAATCTTGCATATCAACGAATTCTGCAAAAATATTAAAAACACTACATATAGAACATAGAAGCCATAATGGTATATATCCTGTATTAATGCAGTATAAAGTATAGCAGGTATAATTATTCTGCTATGAGACGTAATTAACATTTTAACATCGCATATTTTTCTTCGATTACAATAAGTGCGTTAACTGTCCATTATGAATGCGGTATACTATGATATCTACAGTTCCCATTGAAATGAAATTCGCTTAAGAAACATACTGTTGTCGTCAACTGTTTGAAAGTATATAACAATGCAACCTATGTTGTTGAAATTATTATTTTAAGGATAATTGATTAGAGTAGCAAACAGTATTACAAACCTGGACTTCCCTTCTTTTGCCGTGAGTCACTGTATTTTCCTTTGACTCCTTCGGCAAGAACTTCCTCTTCGTATTTATTTAGTTCATCAACTGCGTTCATGACATTCCCCATTGTATTCATACTAAGAGCTGTGACGACAGAAGCCAAGAGTTTAGCAGAATCCATGTAACGCTCTTTGGTCCACTTACGGATTTGTTCATCGTCAATAATGTCTAAATCAGTTTCTGACATTGTTCTAGTCCCTGCTACGGCAGAATATCGTCGATTGCGAAAAAATTCATTTTCTCGTCTGGGCAAAGAACTGTGTTTTCGTTGCATAATGTTGGGTTGACTATGTGTTCTTACATAGCTTGGAATAATACTGCGGTTATGTTTATTGTCAACTTCGTCAACACAACCATCATCATCGTAAATTGGTTTGACTTTCATCAAATAAAGCTCATTAACAACTCTTCGCATGTACTCAACATCTCTTGTCAGCTTCTCTTTCGTTGTACGAATGCCGTTTAGCCTCTTTTCGATGACAACGCGAACTCTTTTAGACTTTTTAAGGCCTTTTGTAATGAAGCCCAGAATCATAACTAAATAACCAAGGCCAAAAATAATCCACACAATAATGAAGACTTTGTAAATCCAGAGCCCTACATTGTGACCATCTCCCATTCCTAAAATAAAGGACAATGATACGATGATATGAATAAATACTGTTTTCGGACTTTGATGGTATAACTTGTAGTATGCTCTGGGGATACTATTTTATTACCTGCTACAAAGTCGCCAAATCCAATTGTAGTAAGCTAAAAGTATAAGTTACATTTTTAACATAAAAACATTTGTACTTTCCTCATAGTAAAATAGTACGCAAAATATCAAAGAACTTACAGTTATAAAGGCATAATAAAACGAATCTAGGAATGTCCAGCTCTCAGTTAATACAAAAATTCCAGCTGGGATTATAAGGAAAACTATCAGTCCAGGTATCAAATAAAATGTAATCTCCACTACTAAAGTCAATTTCCCTTTGTATTTTTTCTCTTTGGATCTTTTGTGCAATTTTACAAGCTGTGGATAAAACAACACACGAATTTATGTTATTAAATTAATTCATTGTTCAGATCAGATAGCATAGTAAACAAAATAAAGTCTAAAGCTTGTAATAAATTATATGTAATCCATATGTGTGGCTAAAGTCAACTACAAATTAGTACATTTCAAAGAGCACTAATTTTTACTGCCCTATTTAATTATTTTGTAGCAACTACATATTCACTACGCATTATATATTTTGGATACCTGTAGCCACTAACTATAGGCACTAGGGGAATACACGGAATACTTACTACCTTTACCTAAATAGCTGTGCCACGCTGACACATCCATGTCTAAAAGTATTATACAAATACATTTATATTGGTGTAATGATTTAGATGTGCGATATTCACACGGACAGGCACGTATCCAGGGGGGTGGCTTAGGGGCTGAAGCCCCACCCAAATTCTTGAAAAAGAGGAAATTTTTCATCGAAATACCAAAAATTTTTCGCGCTTCGCGCGAATTAGCACTTTTTGGAACATATTTTTCGTTGAGCCCCACCATGATGATTTTTCTGGATACGTGCCTGCACACGGATACACAAACGGACATCAAAAACAATGCGCTGGCTATGGCATTAGCCTATACGTTAGCTTTGAACATTCTGATTACAAAGAAAAGTAAAAGTAATGCGACTGATTAAAAAGGTAATGACGATGAATATCTGACTTCGTATTGTTAGCTTGCTATGATAATTACAATGGTTTTTGACTGACCCACTTTCCAAAATACTATAAAGGGTGGAATATATGTAGTGCATAGTAAATAGATTAAGTAGAAGCATCATTTTAGAATGTGATAACTGTTAGTTTATAATTGGGTATGGAATGGGACTGCATTTTGCAGTGTTTCATGAAAATCCATTGCTATTTTGTTGTTCTATCTATGTGTTAGTTGTTTACTAATCTCATTTCATTATTGGCATCATTGAATTGTATTAAAACACGAAAGTTACAAACCTTGCTGCTAAAATAGTCTCCCAAGCCACAAATTAAGATACCATTGATTGGAATGCCAACAAGTGCGTAAAACATTGTGAAAATCTTACTCCAATTAGTTTGTGGGCTTAAATGACCGTAACCTATATAAGTAAAAGATCATCATTACTACTTATAGGTATTATAATAATGACGTTCATTTCAGTTCTTGATTATGATTACGTATTTGTTATATCATGTGTACATTATTTCTTTTGTTTTACATTATGTTTTGTACTATATACTCGACTTGAAGGCAGTCGTATTTATAGCTTTACTTGCAATCTGCAATAACATCTTCACAGACTTATACATGCACTTCTAATCATTTAGGCAAAGTGTACTTCTCTGCTTTGTGCTAGAAACTCTACTAGTCCCTACTAGTTCAGTAGGGACTAAATCGAAGGATACAATAGCATAGAATTCATAGAGACGACTTACCTATAGTTGTTATCACTGTGAATGCGTAAAAGACTGAATTATAGTAATTCCATCGAAGTGGCGTGTCGTTGGAAACTTGCGTTGTTTCCAATAAATCATTGCCTCCACATGCTTCAGATATTCGTTTGATAACTCCTTCTTTCGCAGTCTTGAGAGCATCCAATTCTTCTCTATTTGTGTCATTTCGATAGAAATCTCGGTCCAAGTGGAAAAGTTGTTCTAATTAGTAACAATGTAAATTAGTTTATGCACACAAAGTAAATAGTGCTGAGGCGATAAGCCAAGATTGTAAGTACAAAAGTGTCGTACAACTGTCGAGTTCCTATAGAGGCTGTGCTGCAAGGTGTATAGGGCAGGGTAACTATAATTATTCTGTCAATATTGCATTACGTAGTCTAATCTAATTTAGCTATTATTATTTGACCTTTCAAATAATTCGCTCGATTACACTCGTACTGCAATTTGATGCATTAAAAAAGCAATCTACCTTTCGGGTTAACACGCTTTAAGTCAGTAGCCAGTAATTGCCAGTATTTGGCAGATTAAACTATTGATTTCGGTCATAACAGTTAGTGTACATGAAATGAATAATAGTCTATTGAATCTATGCAGCTATTAATGATGTCTGCCTTTAGTTACAACAGGAAATGGCCTCATGTGTATGCAAATTCCTTTTGTAAATAGTCCTCGAGTATTATGTAAACATTAACAATATCCAAAGTATTTCTACTGAGAAAAAGTTACCACTTGATCACATTCAAACCGATTATCAAATGGAACTGGAATGGTATCGTGCTTATTAAGATTTATAGGTGATTGTAAAATCATTGTCTTGCTAAAATAAATAATTCATGCCCAGCTAATGATGACGCAAGATTCAAACAAAACACCTATTGAAAGAAGCTGACTGGTGAGGATCATATATATTAACAACTATGGTAATTACTCAATGCTTGTTTAAAGGTGTGGGGATAAGATTCATGATTTAACGAAGAACTATTCTTCCTTCTTGCGCAGAGAGCAAGTATTGTATAATAAATGGTACATATAAATACAAAAAGTACCTGCATTACCTTTAAATAAACGATACTTTTAAATCCTAGATATTAATGCGTTATGTGTGTATTCTGAAATTATGAACGAAAAAAGTTAAATTCATAACATAAGGCTTCATGTAAAATAGTAGACTCACAAACAACGCATAGAAGTTGCTACAAGAATACCTAAATAGCAACTAGAGCATCTAATTTAGACTGTGGGCCCTTTTATATACCGTAGCAGCTGCCTACATACAGAAGTCGAGTAATAGTATATTCACGAGCAAACTGCGTAATGAGTATAACACATGTGCAACACAAAATACAAATTCGACAGAACCTATTAATATTATTGAGGTTTATCATGCCGTGTTGGTATAAAGACAATTAAAAGTGTTATGATTTTTAAGCCTTACAAGGCTTTAGCCAACATTCGCAATGTCTCCTAAGCATCTTAAAGCATTAACTTTACCCATGCTTTATATAACTTTAGTTGGTAAAAGTAATAAATGATATTGGAAATTTTCATTAATGTCACTTCCATGTATACATAAAGCCTTTCTAACTTTGACAGTGCACTGAACAGATATTCTAAATAGAAGATAGACAGATTCAGAACGAATATTTTTTCCACGCAGCAATATATCTACTTGTTTATGCATACGCAACAGGTACATAGATTATAAATAAAGTCTTAATTCCCATAATATAATTGGATAAAAATGGACTGTTGAAGTATTAATAAGTCGAGTCGAGCTAAGGCGGAATCACTTTTCCAATCTCCTGTCAAAGTCTTTGCACGCAAAATGTTTTTGGTTCCTGCTATCAAATATGACACGAGATACTTTCACAGTGATTTCAACATGAAGACCAAAATAATATTCGGTATATTTATATACTCTTTTAATTTGCCAGTTTCATTTTAGTTTTTAGAAATATTGTAATGATGGCAATTTAGAGGTAATGCATGAATTTTATAGACAATAGACAGGTTATGTAAAAACTTTGAGCTTCCCTTAGCTAAGTTTAGTTATTTATATACTTACTTAATGCACATTCTCTTTGCACCAGAATCAGTCAAGTACAATAAAGAAATGAAACATCGGTTGTGTGATGAGTGAAACTAGTGTATATTGAAATTGAAAGATAGAATATATCCGGATCGTGAGGTTGTCTTCCCATCCCACAAATTATGTTGTCTAATAATTGGTGGTTTTACAATTGGTTTTGCCAAAAAACCAGAGCAAAATCATGTTTATTAGTTCTATTCGACCAATCTTCTTTACAGCAATATTCAGAATATTGTTTTTTAAACTAAGGGTAATCTTTTTTTCCACAAGTGATTGTAGCTTTACTATTCTGATTTTGTATAGTCTAGTGTATCTGCTTTTTCATATTATCATTTTCCAGAATTTTCTGTACATGCATATTTGAAGCTCTGAAGAAGAAATACCCTTTACTTTTAAGATTACTTACTTTCTTACTTTTAAGAATATCTTTTAAGATTTTATAGTTTATCATCATCAGTCTATTATTGCTAACATGTAATTATTGAGTACATTGGTACCTATATTTTCCTTTAATGCATTCGTATTAACGGTCTCAAAGAGCTATTTGTTAGTTTTATCAAACACTTGTTGCTTTATATGAAAATCAAAGATGAAATGGATTTACTGTATTTGCCGAATTATTTGCTCACGGTTATTTCGAAATCACAGCTTTCAAAAAGGTAGATGTAATGTGTTCAAATATATAGTTAAGTCAATTGTAACGTGTCTAAGTGCACATACTGCCTTTTATGTTTATACCCTGATCCCTCCTGATGACGAAACTAATGCAATATTCTCTAAACTTTTAGAGAATATTTATTTTCATCGTAAGAGCACAAAATGCTAAAATAATAATTTAGCGGAAGCAGTTAATACTGCAATTACGACAATTAATTTTTAAATGCTGGTGTATTCCTGAAGTTAAAATCGTTTTAATTGCTTAACAAGTTTTCTTATTTAATTTGTGAGAATTTTTTGATGTACAGATTTACAATTTAGAATGCATTGCCTTTGAGGCTGTTCGTTTTCTTCTGACATTCTAAAATATCTAATATATTACGCAGTACTTATCTCTTTGTATAATCATCTTTTAATGCATGCTGTTGTTTTCTGAGACAAAGAAATCACAGAAAGCAAGGCATCAGAATATATACATCTATACATGCTATATCAGGTAGTCTCGTAGTGAAAATTAAAAACTAAAATTTTACAGTATATAGTAGATTGGCTCTCAAATCGTATAATAAGAGCCAAAATGAACAAAAGTAAAATTTTAGTTTTTAATTTTCACTACGAGACTACCTGTATACTATTTGTACAGTATTCTTTATACATTGTGCTAGTGGTAATTACTCAAATAAGGTAATTAGGAAAATGCCTAGACAATTCGTCTTTGTACTGAATTTTGATGTCTGTGATCAATTATAACAAGCAACATAAGACCATGAACCATTGCACGTCAATTGGCTTAATTTAAAAGGTAACGATGAATGTGAAAAACGTCACTTCAAAAACGCCCATCAGCTTTCTAAGTGATATCAGTTAACATGGCATACGGCTCTTGGCAAAAAATTGTTTTAATTTCGAAATGTAATGGGTCACATATTTGAAGTAAAGTTTTTCGGATTCATCATTGACCAAATTTGACCTTTGAATTAAACCAATGATCTACAATGGCCCACTGTCTTGTCTTGTTGAAAATTGACCAAGAAACTAAAATGATTTGGGCACTATTCTAATTGCCTAATTTGATTTTATACCGCTAACATATATCTATATACTTTTACACCTCACTTTTAAGGACTACATCTACCTTCATGAAAACTTGAGTGGAAAACATGCAAAATCGAAGAAGCTAGAAGGTTTAGTAACTGATTAAATACTAAATAAAGTTATTTGCTGCTTTTATGTAAACTAAATAATGGATTCTTCCAAATGCTTTAACAATTGTGCAAGAGATATACTTGAACAACACATTCAGCATTTCTATCTTTAACGTGAGAAAAATCTGAAAGATATATCTTGCTTAAACGCTGTTGCATGCAAGGGAACAGAAAGTACGTCTTACAACTACAACAAACTACAAATATTTCATGGAAATAATAAGTATTCGTGAGTGCATTACAGTAGTGTAGTAATAAAACTCAGCACTCGGGTACCTTGCAGATGCAGATTAAAAATATTATTTTACCGCAGAAAAGCATGTTGGATATATGTACACATGTTTTGTCGTTTTTATAGAGGTTCTTCATCTTCATTTACCCACAAATAAGAGTGAACTATCGACACACGGTTGCATTAAAGTAACTGCAACTATATGAGCATTGAGCATATTAAAAATAAGTATTTATGCTGTATGCTAGTTTTACGTACATTACTAAGTTCGTTTCGCATACTTTTAGTCTGGTTAGTCTGGTAGTATGGCAAATAATTATTTTTCTATCTTTACGAGTATTTATATCAGCTTTTTTTATTGAAAACCCAACTTATTGAAGTGGTCGTTATGTCATTAATGATTTTAGTATTCAAGGAGCATTCTTTTAAGACCTATCAACCAAAATTGTAACGATATACTAAATTATTTATTCGACAAAGTTTTCTTACTGATTAAAAATTGCCCACTTGGTTTTAGGTATTATAGTCGTATAGTGCACTTGTTAATAGCAAGTATTAAAGTTAGGATACAATAATAAAGAGTGATAACAATATACCTAAGGACTAAGAGGGGTGTTTAATCAAAAAGAGTTTTGTGGTAGGGTTGTAGTCATATTATTTTAATAATTTGATGATTAAAACAATAGAACCAGCATGTTAAAAGAGTTTTGTTAACTTATTTTTCAGAATTCCTAACCACTATCTTTCCGAAATAAACCGCATGGCATACTTTATAACTTTAGTATTATAGGTTCCGTATTCCACATAACTATTGTAAATGCGTGATGGATGATACGTGTAACGTGTGTGCGTCAGTAATTGTGAACAGCAGAACATGGATTGATTCACAAGTGCATATAAGTAACCTTAACGGAAGATTACCAAGACCAATCATGAGACGTCAGTTGAGATACTTACAGAGTTATTAGAAGTAAAATGTTGTGACGTATGACATTTGATTTTTATTCACGTGTACATATCTTTTCTTTACCTTGTATGTCCTTACGCAAGACACTCATTTCTTCTTTGTGATGTTTTTCATGATGTTGCTCTAACACCATGAAAATGCTTCCACCGAATAATAAGTAGAAAACGAAGATAGCACAAAGAAGTGTCCATTGAAGCGGTTTCATCCGGATCACCGAGATAGAGATAACTCCTGATCATTCGTACTAAGAATGTGTTCCGAGACCCGGAAATGCACCTGAAAGGTGTACGGATGATTTCGTGACAAGAGAACTTGTTGGTGCAACTCCCGGTGTATTAAATGTATCGCCACTATTAAAACACAAACCATCCTCCTCTGACCACGAAATAACTCAAACTGATTCTGACTTCAGTTCACGTACAACATTCAGTCAGTTATACTGATGACGATATGAGTTCTGCTCCTATAAACTATAAAATAATATACTTACCTACTACCTACCACACATTAAAAGCACTACAAAACAAAATGCAGAGTTCTTATTAAGTATTCCTCATTCAATGTGCCTACTTTCCTCAGATTTGTTTAGGCAATGTACATGATAACATTATGTTAGTAAACTGGCTAGACTACAGTACTTACTACATGTGTAGTGTTTGTGATCACTTTAGCTTTACGTTCCTAGTCGTTATGTCATTAATGATTTTAGTATTCAAGGAGCATTCTTTTAAGACCTATCAACCAAAATTGTAACGATATACTAAATTATTTATTCGACAAAGTTTTCTTACTGATTAAAAATTGCCCACTTGGTTTTAGATATTATAAGTGCACTTGTTAATAGCAAGTATTAAAGTTGGGATACAATAATAAAAAGTGATAACAATATACCTAAGGACTAAGAGGGGTGTTTAATCAAAAAGAGTTTTGTGGTAGGGTTGTAGTCATATTATTTTAATAATTTGATGATTAAAACAATAGAACCAGCATGTTAAAAGAGTTTTGTTAACTTATTTTTCAGAATTCCTAACCACTATCTTTCCGAAATAAACCGCATGGCATACTTTATAACTTTAGTATTATAGGTTCCGTATTCCACATAACTATTGTAAATGCGTGATGATACGTGTAACGTGTGTGCGTCAGTAATTGTGAACAACAGAACATGGATTGATTCACAAGTGCATATAAGTAACCTTAACGGAAGATTACCAAGACCAATCATGAGACGTCAGTTGAGATACTTACAGAGTTATTAGAAGTAAAATGTTGTGACGTATGTCATTTGATTTTTATTCACGTGTACATATCTTTTCTTTACCTTGTATGTCCTTACGCAAGACACTCATTTCTTCTTTGTGATGTTTTTCATGATGTTGCTCTAACACCATGAAAATGCTTCCACCGAATAATAAGTAGAAAACGAAGATAGCACAAAGAAGTGTCCATTGAAGCGGTTTCATCCGGATCACCGAGATAGAGATAACTCCTGATCATTCGTACTAAGAATGTGTTCCGAGACCCGGAAATGCACCTGAAAGGTGTACGGATGATTTCGTGACAAGAGAACTTGTTGGTGCAACTCCCGGTGTATTAAATGTATCGCCACTATTAAAACACAAACCATCCTCCTCTGACCACGAAATAACTCAAACTGATTCTGACTTCAGTTCACGTACAACATTCAGTCAGTTATACTGATGACGATATGAGTTCTGCTCCTATAAACTATAAAATAATATACTTACCTACTACCTACCACACATTAAAAACACTACAAAACAAAATGCAGAGTTCTTATTAAGTATTCCTCATTCAATGTGCCTACTTTCCTCAGATTTGTTTAGGCAATGTACATGATAACATTATGTTAGTAAACTGGCTAGACTACAGTACTTACTACATGTGTAGTGTTTGTGATCACTTTAGCTTTAGTAGTTCACTGACTGTGTTATAAACTAGACTTTCTACATGACCATACTAGAACATAGACGCTATCCGTGTCTGTAATGTATTTAGCTCTAGTGTCTTATTATAATAATTTTATTGTTGTTGATTGCACTGTAATAACGCTGCAGTACAGTGCGATTTGATATACTAGTCTTGCTTTGGCTTTAAAATCTACTTGAAGTGAATGTAATGTAAGTAAACTGGATTTATATCCTTGCCTGTCTACATAACGTTATCATTGATTTCTTTATTCTTTAGTGTACTAGATATGTTCAATAAAACTTAACCACATCATTAATGAAATATCGTATCTAAATTTATTTCATAATAAATAATGCCTAATGAACTAAACAGTATTATTAAAGTAGATTCCCTATACAGCTCATTGTCATTGTCATTACGATTACTATTTATTTACCATTTATATCGTACTACAATATGTAATATTCATTATAAGCAATGCATATTTTAATATACAATTAATTTATTGTAGTATAAGTATAAGAGTTCTCTTATTAACGAAAATTTTGTGTTGATTGTTTATACTTTTATTTGTTTACGGGCATTAATTTTACGAGTCTGGCATATATTGAATCATGTTATGTTTTGTCCATGAAAGAATTCTAAGGGTTTCGATTGGAGCTCGTTACACTAATACCAATCAATAAATTGAAGTTTAGAGCAAGTGTAGCAATTAAGTATGCCTTTGCAATTTGCAATCAGTTCATACTCTTTAAACCGGTAGTAATAAGTTAGAACTTATGGGCTACAGTTTTACTTATATAATTGAGATTGGGATTTTAATGCTGAGAATTAGTAGAATAGGCATTCATATTTATTTATTGCAATTTTTAAAACTTGTGTTTGAAATATTGGAATTTAATGTGCAAGTGTTTACAAGCTCGACAAGTGTATTGAAAATAATGAGTTGTCGTTGTCACTTGCACGGATGTAGAATTTACGACTTTTCCATGTTCCATTCTCTGATTCACTTTTTATTGCCATTCGCATTTCTTTTATACTTGCTTGACTGAGAACCACTACCTGTGAAAACACAGCTGGCAGGAAAAATAAAATTTGCTATTTTAAGCAAATTACAGAAAATTACTTGATTATTGTTGTAATCCATGGTTCACAGTATCTTTATCGAAAATTAACCCAAAGCAAAGTTCATATCATATATTTTTGTCTTTGATTCTACATCCAAAATTGTGTTTGTTTATAAGAAAATAAATCCTCAACATTTCATGCAACCATGCAAGTTTATTAACTTTGTTATCATAATAATTGATAGCTTTATGGCGTATGTTATGGAGCTGCGAACTAAGATTTAGATAAGTTTCGTTTGCGTCATGTGAATGTGCTAGGGATTTAAGGATTTTCAGACAAAGAAATTATTAAAACGTTTATTATGAGGAATTCCCGATTCTCCGAACCTTGAAGTTACATTTAAATACTCATGACTTGCGTTATTTAGAAACTTGTTGAGCAGATGCAGCATCTAAATCTTTAATGTTTCCTTAATATGTTTTCTAAGTAATTTCTTACTAAAATTACATATTTGTCATTCTAAGGATTTCTTTTTTACTGCAAACTGGTTTACTTGGGTTGGTGTAAGAATCTACTGGTAACAGCTAGTATCTTGACATTGCTTTGCTTTGCCTACTATTACTCTTAGGGTAGGTGTATGAGGAGTGTTTCATTTAGTAAAAGCAAAATGAGCCCATGATATAAGATGTATTCAATAAAAAAGCACATTCAGGAGGATAAAAGCGCTTCTGAAAGGACTGCCACTTGCCACCGTAGAGGATAAATCATTTTCATAGCGCATAAAATTGTTTTAAGAGCTTGATAACGACCACATTTAGTGGCTGCTATACTTCTCTGTATTCAAAATTGTAATTTCATTCTACTTGAACCTTTCAATAAGACATCAATCTAATCAAGTTGAAATGTATGAGACACAACTTCGTCAGATGAAATCTCCATCCTCAAGACAAGTATGCAATAATATTTTTATACAATTGAGGCGAAATTTGCATCAAACATAAATAAAATAAAAACACACATATTTGACACAACCAAGTGCAATAAGACTTGTCGATGTAACACATACATTAAACTAAAACTTTGTAAACAATTTTCAATTCATTGGTAAAGTAATAAGTAACATTGCCTATGTCTGGCTTCCCTTGTGTATAAGTTTATTATCTCTATAAATCATGTAATAATTATCCTTGTTTCTTTAAACTATAGTAGCTGCAATTAATATCAATATACACATTCAAAAATATATTTTTTGACGTAATCTTTGGAAATATTGCAAATGTGCCCTTGTCGCCCTTGTCATCAGTGTTCTAATTAGTGCGCACGAAGTGCGCAGTGCTTGAAACTTTGAAACGCACAAAATGCACGAATATATGTTACCCAGAACGCAGAATGTGAGGCATAATACTCAAATGCACTGAATACTGCAGTGTTCATTGTGGTAACTCATGTAGGCCACACAACTAGTGAAATTGCATTTTAATGGTAAAAATTCTATTTAGATTCCTGAGAATAATTGTAATGAGGAAGGCTAACAAATAAAATTAACACAAAAATGTTTGAACCAAGAGGCATCCGTCAATTGGGCTGAATAGTCTGCCCTATCGTTTTCAATTTTTTTCATTAAGTAATTCTCAATCGAATTGAACGTAGTTAGAATGGGATGTTTTGTGTTAATGTTATTTGTTAGCCTTCCTCATTACAATTATTCTCAGGAATCTAAATAGCATTTTTACCATTAAAATGCAATTTCACTAGTTGTGTGGCCTACATGAGTTACCACAATGAACACTGCAATATTCGGTGCCTTTGAGTATTTTCCGTTCTCTCAGAGTCTGAATGATGCCGTTCCCTTACAGTTTAGCCTATGAGTTTGTTCGGTCAGAAACTATGTTCTGAATCTCGTCGATTGCGTTCTCTCAGAGGCGGTGACATATTCGATTATATTTAGTAAATGGTAAAGGTATCCATATCAATGATGATTACTTATAGTCCATTTTTTTTATCTGAGAATTTATTTTTTAAAAGGTTATCTGAAATGGTATTTCTGTAACCAAGGGGTAAAAATAAAAGTGAACATTGCAAATATCTGCAAAATTTCTAATTGAATAAAGGGTTACTAGGGGAGAAAATTGTTTTTCTCCAGCATAGTTCCATTTAAGATTTCATAATTTTTAACATGGGAAGGATAGGAAAAAATTCTCAGATAAAAAAAATGGACTATACATTTCATGCATTTTGTGCACTGCACATTGTCCTTTTCTTGCGTGCAAAAGGTATAACATGCAGTGCATGTTATGCATATATGCATTGCATTTGAATGCCACTACACTGATTGTCATCATTCTATTTGAAGTTCAACTGAAACAAATACTCAACTTATTATACTTACTTACAAACTTACAATTACCTATTACTAGAACAAGACAATCTTTTGTAATAGATTGCATACTTGGACGAAGGTAGCATAATAGCAGTTAATAGTAAATTAAATTGGTAACCTTATTTAATTAGACACACTAGGGTATTCATTAAAATAAATGTATTGAAGAAGATTAAATATTCTTTACTATGCGAATTACACCTTATTGATAACAGATGTACACAGTACTGTGCACTTAAGATTACCAAAAGATGGTTGGTTGATTTTGAATTACTAATTACTAATTCATTGCAAGCGTGCAAATATTAGTATTCCCAGCTATTAATATTGGTGATCCTTATGGTAATAAATAATACTATCATGAATTTATCTTTAATGTTGTATAACCTTTCAATTCAAGACTAAAAGACTGTTTTATACCTACATTATTCTGTTGGGTGACTATACATTAATAAAAGCTAACTTGTCAATCATGACATTTAATGAGCAGAACTAATTCCGTAAAATACGCTGCATTGGTTACACGCATAAATTAAAAGAATAACGGTAACCGAATGATTGATTGACGTGTTGGAGTTTCTTCTATGTCCTATCTTTAACAGACCATCTCGTGAACAAACGGTTGTAATAAGAAATTACGGTTTCTAAATGTACGTGTAAATGCGAACTGAAGTCTGAAGTCTTAAGAAACTTTACCCAGAGGATTACGTAAAATGTAGTTTGATTGGTGATGTAAACAAGGTTTTCTGCTACCTTCATATACTGTTGGGTTAAGGTCAGATTATTTTCTAATCCTGTAATTGGCAGTCTTGATAAATGCAAAGTATACATTAATAAATTAAATTACATTATCAGAGACTCCTAGGACAAGGATTTACTTATACACTATGCACTTTGGCAATGCAAATAAAACGCACATAATACGGTTTTCTTAATAACTAAATAACCCGAGCACATAAATTTGCGTGAGACAATGCAATAAAAATAAAAAGTAATATCATTAAAGCACTGATTATTTAATTCATTTTTAATGTTTACTTTAATTTTTCCGGAACTCCATACAGAAAATGTAACACAATCAACTTCGACTTTCAAAAAGTACTATCTTACTATTCAGTAAACTGGTATTTCATTGTAATTTGCATTACTTGAACATTGTTTTTGAGAAATTAATATAGGTAATAGAAATTAAAATTACAAGGGAAGTGCTTTTATGTGCACTTCATAACCATAAACTGGACGCTTCATCAGACTAAAGTTTCTGCTGTCTACATAGGGTTTATGACGATTTAGAAAAATATTTCGTAAAACATATTATTGAGAGGTGGTTTTTATTTTTTTCCAAATATTACATCCGACCGAATTAGTTTCGCGTACTATAAATTGTCCATACACGATAACACTAAATTAATGTTGTAACATGCGTAACTGGTAATGTAGGTGCTTGATTAATGATTTTAGGTAAGCATGTACATAATTAGTAATGAATGAATGCCTGAAAGATTATCCTTTACAATTCTTAGTGTTATTGTCAATTGGGCCCAAGAAATTCCTGCACAGAACATGTACATTATCACATTGTGTATAATAATAATTAATTTATCCTACCGTAAAACCAAATTATAAATGCATTCATGATCAAAACAAATCTCCTTAATAATCTTTACCGTATCTTAAAATATTGACATTCCGATCGTAGATTGACAATACGTGTTGAATTCCATCAAACTTGAGTTTCATGAAAACATTCACATGCGTAAATCTCCTTTTAGATTTAAAATGATTGAAATAATTACAAGTACAACTTGAAGGTATTAAGGTTCAGATTTCAACTCCGGAATGCCCATTTTACATTGAAAATTTAGGCGAATTAAATCTGAAATAACGACCAAACCAAGTAATTAAACGCAAGTGTTGTAGAAAGAATCTCCAATTAAGTGGCTAAAATTTCCGGTGTTGAATTTTTAGTTTCAGTAAAAAGTAGATAAAAAGGCGACAGTATGAATCGAACCAAAGACTACAGCACCGTTCGATTCGTGCATTTTTTCTTGTTATATATTTTTTACTCCGGAAGCGATTAACTAAAAATTCAACACAATTGTAGGTATTAAAATTTGGAATTTTTCTATATCACTACATTTGCAGATGATCATCTTCCTTGGCTTAATTAAGGACCTATATCTATGTAAATACATTGTATGTACCACAATTCTAATGTACTCCGCTTGGAATCTGAGCCTTATAACAGTAAACAAGTTTTCGATGCTAGTTACAATTAAAGCGATATTTTTAACATTTAACATTATTATTAACTTTTCTTGCAATAAAAAATAGCTATGTGTAGTAACTCCATTTTAATTCAAGCGATGTAGTTGTTCAAATTACATAACCCATTCGGTCAGAACACGTAATGAACGATGCACAGTTCTACCAAGCTAAATACTCCTTTCGAGTCTGTAATTTATTTGAACGCAGAAAGCAAACAATAAGCAAACGTGACTTATACAGCAATGAATATTCATGAAATAAAGTATTTTATAATCAATTTGAAAGGAATGCAAAGCTCAATAATTTAATAAAAGTAGTGAATTTCCGATCTACTAACAAAAGATTTTGAGTACATTAAGTCTCAACACGAACCGAACCTAATTTTCAAAATATGCGACGCAGTGTGCAATGCACTAACTAACTGAAGGATGAATATAAAACTTTTTGAACACACATTTATCTGACCAGCTTGTTTTTCCAAAATTTTCCAGCATTCCTCTATGGAGAATGAGTAACTGAATAATTAAAGAAAATAGTTTCCGACAACAGCACATGGAGGGCAGCGCAAACTATTGTATTAGCATTTTGGAAATACTACAGTTAATTTTGTAGTATCTAAATTGAACGTTAATAATGTCGATTAGCAACTTTTACATAATAAAGACGGAGAAACTTGTACTTCAGGTAGAGTCGGTACCTAACTAGATACAATACATTTACTTTTTGGTCTTTGTCTCCAATTTTTGCCTTTCTTCAACTAACGTAAGTACTACAGACGGATCGGATAGGGTGGAAACATCTCCTAAATCTTGAATAGTTCCTCCAGCAGCAATCTTTCGCAAGATTCTTCTCATTATTTTTCCCGAACGTGTTTTCGGCAAAGAATCAGTAATCTATAAAGAAATGTCAGTTTAGTTTGCTAATGCTAGTTTAGTATATATGTGTAAAATGTAATGAATAATTAGATTAACGATGACATCTAGACATTGATTTAATTATTGGAAATACAATTGCACTGCATTATGATAATAACTGACATATCATTATTCTGCTTTTCTAGTAAAAATTTTTACCAAAATATAGTCCGGAATAGCATAGCCAGCAATCTTTGATTTGCATAGGGATCGTAATTCCTTTTGAATTTGTTGTAAATCAGTGCGAACTCCTTCTTTAAGGATTACAAAGGCAAAAATTCCTTCTCCCTTTATTTCATGAGGATATCCCACGACGGCTGTTTCACTTACACCTTCATGGCCACCCTAGAAATGTGAAATTGAAGCAGAAAGTCAACATACGACGAATATCAACTCATAGGAAAAGAAAATATGGTAGTAAAAAGTATAGAAAAACCAATAAAGAATTTAAAAATAAACTTGCAATTATAAGCATTGCAGTTGACAGGAAAAATATCATTAATCGTATATCAATTAATAACGCTTTCATTTATAAGTTAAGTCAAACACGTAATTTTAAGGTTATCCCAACATTTCTTATATATAACAGAAATAGGCAGGAAATATTTTCTCATTTTTTTTGCTTAGATGATTATCTTGCAAGTGAGAGAACGACAGAAGTTCCATTTATTTAGTGGGATCTGAATACTTATAAGAAAAGAATGAAGAAAAGTACCATTGCTTCTTCAACTTCTGCAGTGCCAAGTCTATGCCCTGTAACATTGATGACATCATCCATCCGACCAGTGATTTTCCAATATCCATTTGCATTGCATACTGCTCCATCCCCAGTGAAATAATGAGGAGAGTATGTAGAGAAATAAACTTCTTTAAACCTTTCCGGTGAATTCCAAATTGTCTGTGCCATTCCTGGCCAAGGTTTTTCTATGCATAGTGCGCTTTCTGTTTCTTGTCCAGGTACAATAGTAACAGGACCATTTTGATCCACAAGCAGAGGTTTTATTCCGAAGAATGCTCTCATTGGCATTGCAGGGAGAATGGGATCATCTGATCCACTTGGTCTTGGACTGAGACAAATTCCACCAGTTTCTAAAACAATGTATCATTCAATGTATAAACTGTGGTCAGAATTTTTTCTAGTACAAAAAGACAAAGGTTAATATAATTTACAAGTATTTTGTTTTTCAATTTTACCTGTTTGCCACCAAGTGTCCACAAGTGTGCAACGTTTCTCTCCTACTACATTGTTATACCATTCCCAAGCTTCGAGATTAATTGGCTCCCCAACAGACCCTAACACCTTTAAACTGGAGCGATCGTATTTTTTAACCCATTCATCACCATATTTCATCAGAAGACGTATCGCAGTTGGAGCTCCATAGAAATGAGTCAACTTCAGTCTTTGTACCATTTCCCAATATCTTCCTATATAAAATCGATTATGAAATTAGTTACAAACCCCAAACAAAATAACCATTTTTACTCAAAGGTATATATAAAAATCGGAGTGCATTATGTTAAAAAATATATAGCAGCATTTACCGGGGTCGGGGTATACTGGCGTAGATTCGAAAAGCAATGTTGTGCCACCATTACACAATGGTCCGTATAGTACATAAGAATGTCCAGTAATCCATCCAATGTCAGCTACACACCCGAAAATATCACCCACGTGAAAATCAAAAACACTCTACAAGAAAGAGAATTGCATAAACGTTCTTTAAATAAATACTTCAAACATGTACTCAGTACTCATAATAAAGCGATAATTACTTACCTTGTGTGTAACTGATGAATACAAAAGATAACCACCGGTGGTATGGACAAGACCCTTAGGCTGTCCAGTGCTTCCAGAGGTATACAAAATGAATAGAGGATCGTTGCTTTCCATATACTCTATTTTATCGCTGTCATTCAAAACCCCTGCCTCTAAATCTTGAAGAAAATGGTCCCTAGGATGTGTCATCTTTGCTCTAGTTTTATCCCCATCTCTTGCATCCACTAAAACAGTTTTCACAGTTGGTGTTGATTTTAAAGCTTCATCAACAACTTTCTTCAGATCCAGGATTTTTCCGCCTCTGACAGTTACATCACTTGTGATAACGGTAGTTGCACCAGCTGCATTAGAACAATATATCATTCAAAGCATGGAAATTAGTAGGTGCTACAATGTACTTTTATTTTACTAGACATTTCTTAATGATATAGCTTACAACTACAGATTATCCGAAAGTATCACTACTTCTCAACTACTGTGTGGTTAACAAACACGTAGATAATTAGGATCATTTTGATTTACTATACTATTGAAATAATACTATTGATATAAGTAGGTTCTCTAATGAAATATTATTTTTACATGATAGTATTATACGACTTTACAAAGAGGTACAAAATAAATTGAGTGTTACCATCGTTGATACGTGACGCAAGAGCTTCAGAACTAAATCCGGCAAAAACTATTGAGTGAATTGCCCCAATCCTTGCACAGGCGAGACACATTGCCACTGCTGTTGGTCCGCATGGTAGATAGAAGGCTACCCGGTCTCCTTTCTTGACATTAGCTACCTTTCTCAGAATTTTTGCATACGTTATGACGGTTTTCTGAAGTTGGGCGTAGCTGATAAGTTCGTGTTGATTAGGTTCATCTTTTTCAAAAATTAGTGCTGTTCGATTTGGATCCGCCTTTGCATGACGGTCAACACAATTCACTGGAAAAATTCAACGAGTAAGAGTTAGTCTAGAATGTTTAACTTCTGTAGAATTGCTTCAACTTAAACCGTAGAAGGTTGTTCGTGCTGTTGTTTACTGATGATATAAGTTCGAAAGGGGATGCTCCACAAAAAGATGTGGTCTGCGGCTATACACATCCACATTTACTGTTTACTTGATTTTTTCTACTCTTAAATAGGCACGATATAGGCATTCCAAAATAAATATAGTATTTAACAATATTGGGAGTTTACTTACAAATACAACGAGCATAATTTTTATTCACAAACTCTGCAGGGTAAAATCTTACCGGATGCATTAAGTTTTCCACCAGAGAACCATTTTACTCCTGTAGTAAAATCTCCTTCCAGTACTTTGCCAAAATCCGTATTCCAATCTAGTCTCGATGCCAGTATCTTCCAAAAGACCTCCGGCTGTTCATAAATAAGAATTTTTTTAGAGACCTGCTTATAATAAATGTAATAAATGCTATAACGTAATGTGAATATTTTTGTGAATATTCGAAATTCTGAATTGTAATTATCATTTCTATACTTTAGCCACTTGTTATGGCACAATAGAAGTTTGGTATAAGGTACAACAGAAAAAAGTTTCTACTCAAGAAGATATCTATTGATTGAATATAAGGTTCATGTTTGATTCTCATTTTACAACACGCAGGGTAAAATAGCCAATCTTTTTCTCAGAGCAAAACATCTTCAGTATTAATACAAGCGTTGAGTGGGTTGCCTGACTAGTAGGCTCAAGAAACTCCTTGTTCTCAGTCTCATATACCTTTTAAACATAAATTTAAAGATTAATTAAGTCAGATAATGTCGCATGTTTATCAAAAGTACTTTGAACTTTCTAACGCACTATTAATTTTATAGTTTTTGATATTAATCAGAGAAAGTAATTCGCTTTCAACTTCAAACATAATTTTATAATTGTCTCAAGTATAGTACACTGTAGAAAAACGTACAGGAAGCTAAACTTCTAGTATGGGAAAACAGTACACCATGCACCATTCTAAATGCGAGTGTACTTGTTTCAAGAAATTCCCAATTTTAAAGCTTCGTTTTATTAATTGTCGGGAATAATGATTTTTGAAAAAAAAATTAGCAGTTTTGATCACATTTCTTTTCTGAGTCAACCTTGTAAATATCAGCTACTTCCAAAATCCTTAATTTTGGAGTTATTGTATGAAATTCCATATATACTAATTCATGGTTTCGCTCTAAGATTGCTCTATAATAGTTGTTTCATGATGTTTCATACACGGACTGTCGGAAGAAGTATTTAAATTTAAAGCCCTCCGCTAAGTTCCGTTTTCACGATACAAGGTACAACGGAGTTTATGTATTTTATACATGAATCCTAAAGATGGAATTACATGAAATTGAAATTATGAGACTGACAAGGTTACATTTAAGATTTAAGTTCTTATTATTGACACTCCCTCGCACACAATGCCGCGGTGTCTATATAACTTGTCTATCCCCCCTCTTCCTTGCTCTGGTGTCTGGTGTCCATAAACTTTGGTAAGTCATTTGTACAAATATTTCTTCATGGGATAACAATAATAACAACAATTTATACGGTATTTTACTTCTGCCAAAATACATTTGACATAATTATTGACATTATACATGGAATGAAGAGATTAGAAGAGAGATGATTGAATGATTGAAACCAGCAAGAGCTAAAGAACTTGTGCTAAAGAACAGTTCAAATATTTTCCATGGAAAATAATTCACTTCAAATGTGTACACAACAGCACCTACTGGTAAAAATATCATATCTGCACATTTTGCACGATTAGCACGATATATTTATATTAGTACGTGAAACGTGGGAGTACTGGTACATATAGGACATGCTATGTATCATGTATGGTATGGTGTACGCATGCATTAATGGCAATGGCACGAGTAGAGCACGATAGCATGAATGAAACTGGGTAAACGCACCTTTTCTATGCTGAACTTATATAAATCTTTGTAAGATTTTATATTCGGATCCATCTGTGCTACTTCAGGGATTGGAGTGCTCAGGAAATTCCTGGACTGAATTAGATGTCCTTTCGTGTAAGTACATGAGGGCCTGAGTGACGACAGGAATTGCCGCAAATGCAAGTGACAGATCTTCGACATACTTACTTACTTACTGAAAAGATAAAACCAATAAATTCACACAAACTGCAACAGAGATATTTTCAGCGAAATTCTGGCAAAATAAATTTCTGCAGAAACTCCAACAGCTTTATTGATTTAGTAAGAATATCCACTTGCAGTGTTCACAACGAAAGTAGCATCATACGCACTTCAATAGTGGAACGTGGAACAACAGTACCCATGCACAGCAAAACTACAACACAGAGTTAGTTTTCCTGTCTGCAGTCTGAATTCTGAATATGTGAAATGAGATCTCAACGCAAGGGAGTACACAAACAAACCTGTGAACTAGTGAATAAGTAACAGAACAAAATATTTAATGGATTATTGGCTATTGACAGGAACAAACGATTTCCCAGTATAGGTATATAAGATTTAATAAGAAAAGGTAGAGAAATTCAACTTGTGACTATACTTTTAATACCTGTATACTGCACTACTGTAAATAATTACACAACCTAATCTATCCTCTTCCAATATGGTTGTCTTATGGCTTAAGTATTTTTCTGCCCAACACAAACTTATAGCACATTGTACATGTTTCTTGAAAACAAAATGCAAGGTGAACCACTTCTAAGTTGAAAACTTTTGTAAATGTCAAAAGTGTATTATTCAATAGTAAGCGTATGGATTTTATTTCAAGGCGCAAGAAGTTCACATACTGTTGGCTGATTCAGTAGACCTATTCTTTCAGTAAATTAATGGCACTTGCACTTGTGTCTTGTGTAGGAATTGTAAGGTAATCTATCTTTAACGCTGTTGTAAGTACATTACAAGCGATGAAATGTACCTGTCCTAATGAAATCTCATATTAACTAAGTACGTTGTTTGTATCCAATGCAGCAAAGTAGGAATGTAGGAAACCCCATTATAATGTAAGTAGGTAGGCACTTGAAAAGCTACATAGGAGTAATAGTAGCTAAACTAATATATTATTGCTATTATACTTGCTACCTTGTTATAGTTATCTCATAGCTTTAGATAGTGGTAAAGTGTGGAGACATTTATATACAATAAATGCAACTAAATTCACTAATCTAATAATACGTTAAGCTACTATGTTAATAGTTTACACTATTACGTAGGTTTCTCTTGGATCGTATTAGATTATGCAGTATATATGTAAAGGCATGCTTCATGAAATGAAAGGGAAAGTTTTATGTAAATACATTGACATTACCTAAGCAGCTATAGAATACGAATTCTTGTCTCAACCTAGATGCTCCAAACTTGGATTACATTAACTCTAGCATGTACACTTGTATTTTGTCTACTATACTAACAATACTAGCTGCACTAGCTGATCATAAACATGTGCATTCACTAATAGAGAAATAGATAAAATTTAGGAACATAGCGTATACCAACCGTTGTGCACTGTAAGGACGGCTGGTTGGTGGGTGACCTAAAATCGAAGGAAATTGGCCCACAAAATGCAGTAAAACAGCATACCAATTCATGCTACACGTAAATGGGAAACGCATTCTGTTTACGTACACATCGGTTAAAAAGCCTATAATAAAATGTATGCAAAGTAAACAGAGAAACACGAAACATGACATGAGCATGAACATTTTTATCGTAACCTTCGTAAGATTATAATAATCTGCGATTCTTTGTACTCTTAAGAATTATTTTGTGCATTGAATGTATTGAATATCTAAACAAGTGAGGTATGTATAAACTCAGTAATACTGTTATCAGTTTATCAGTTTTACTAAATTAAAGCAAGCCGGCATACACCAGTTTTACAAGATAACAATAATGATCTATTAAAATGTAATAACAATGTAATTACATATTTCTAACTCTTTTGATATGCAAACCATGTACTGTTTAGGATGCTCGCCTTACCATCACTGTATGACTGTAATGACCAAAAAACAGCATAGCTTATACTGCACTAAAACATAATTTGGCAGGATGAAAATCCCTAACGTACACAAAAATAAAATGAAGTTTTGAAATAATTAAAAAGTATAAGGGTTACTTTACATTTTGCATGCAAAAGAGATTTAATCTTAACTTGTCACGTCATGACTAACCAAAGCCAGTGCAACTACCAGATTTTGATTTTAAGGTTAACGAATCGAGAATTTATTGCAAAGGTAAGACGGTAAGAGTACATCTTTACAATAACAACAGGAATAGGAAAATGGAATTATTCGGGTGCAGGTGAACTGTGAACTTCACTTACTTCACTGACTTTTATTAAGGCAAGGTAGGTAATAATATTTATAGCTTTTGAAAAGCCGATTCTTCAATTTTATTATTCTAAACTTTCGATTCTTCTGAGGCGGCAAAAACTAATTTACCGCTAACATACATTCATTTTTTGCCAGAGAATAAACAGCGAATTCATATACTTGGCCATTGTCCTAAAAAGTGCAATCAATAAGATAAGTAACCTGAAGGTGGACTAAACATTCATTACTGTTTATCAGTTTCTTATCACATAATGTATCGGATTTATTTACCTACATAATTACAACACATTTTTTGAATTGTATGTTACAAAGTTATAAACTTATAAAACATTTTATAGTACCTATGTGTAAATGCTTCTTTCTAAATGCAATAAATAATGAACTGCTCCCTAAATAGACTAACTGTAGATGTCATCATGATACATGAGACAAAGCTAAATGACATTAAAACTACAACTACAGGCCAATTCCTTCTCTAACTTCTTAGTTCGTCATATTTTACAAATCGCATTTGGTTGGATCAATGTATGTAATAATCAGATAATCACGGATGCTACAATTCGACTAAATGTTTTAAGGATACAAAACACTTCATAAAATTTTACTAATGTTTATTGCGAATACATATTAATGCAACAATTCTAGTACTTTGAAAACTAATCAGTGCGAAAATGAATTAGTGTTGCTAACAATAATAGGATGGTATTAGTTTTCCGAGTATGACAACAGCCTTATTCCAAATCGTCCTCAACAGAAAGAATGGATGCTCCACCAGGTCGTCCTGCACTGGCCAAGATGGGTGTAGTACCACCAACACCGGCTTCGATACCGTATGAGGCAATGTGGCGCGCATGTACGGCCTAAAAGTCAAAGAAATTATACAACTCCTTTAACAGTTTCCTCAGAAGAATGACGATGACGTGAGTAATTAAAAAACATTCGAGAATTGCAGTAAAAGTAGTTGAAAGGCCAGCGAATAAATCATTTATTTCTGATTTGCTTTCAAAATCAAATCAAAGTGGTGTGTTTGTTTACCAGAATTAACCTACCTGTCCGATTTGTGGTAATCGCGCTAACAAAAGGTGGAAAACTTGAGGGGGAAGAGTCTGCTGTAGAATTTGAAGAAGTTGTTGAGGCTGTCCACAAACAGCAATGGCACTTCCAAGATGTTCAACAGCTCCTTCGACATCTCCTTGACTGAGCAATTCTTCACCCAATTGAACTTCCGAAAGAAAAAACTTCTGGACAGCCTCTTGATCTCGTAAGTCCGGGACCTTTGATCCGGCTGAACGTGCCAAACGTTTTTGCTTTCTCTCTAAAACATCCCAAAGCCAAAATTATGAGCTGTGTAAATGACGCTTTAAAAACATTTATATATAGCTAGTTGTACGGAAACAAAAAGATATCTTGAATTTTTCACATCCAATTTTAAAATGTTAGGTTAGGCGAAATAGAAATAGCTTTGAAATTCACTCCGAATAAGTGAATAAGAATTAGTTATTAATTAGCATTTCCCAGCATTTTTAGACATTTGACATTAGTCAAAACTCATTCTTCAAGATTCATAAAATCATATCAGGAATTTATAAACCATTAAAGGGCCCCACACACCCACAAATGTTTTGGTCAGAAAGTCGGAATCCTTAATACCGGCATCAGACAGGCTAGAAACATACATTTATTTAAAAGTGTCGTGCAACGGAAAGTATGCCGAAAATTTATTTCACTATATTTTAACAGCAAAACAAAAGACTGCATAATAAGTTCTCGAGAGTTTACAATCTACTATTATCATAGCTGCCACAACGCAAAATTGATTCACTACGTGCCATAAGTGATACATAAATGATTTAATTAGTAGTACTAAAGTACTGACTTATCGCTCGCTTGTTACTTCAAATCTTTGAAAATAGAAAAGTTTTAATACTCAATCAACAAATGTAAAAAACTTTGCATTATACCTATCTATGTATATGGATCTGGATCATGGAATATTAATATTATATTTAATACGAAAAATTAAACTTACTTTCTCGTAACTTCTTTTTGAAATTGGGATCGTTGTGTCGATGCCTGTCAAAGTAAATACAATAACCCAGAAAGAGGAGTCCACTAATGCCGGCAGCAATTCCCAGTGCCGTCTTTGGTATTGGAATCATTTTACTATTGACTATATATTTTTCCTTTTATTATCCCCAGTATTTTACTTAACAAACTGTTAAATTTTGAATAGCCAAACTAATTAAATCTAGACAATAGGAGTTTATTTCTTCTCTGCTGTGTCTTCCAAAATTTTGCCCTGCAATGGTTAAAGTCAAACAATTGAAATATAAAAATTGAAACATGCCAAATTGCCGAAGCAAGAAGTACTCAGCACTCCACACTGCGGTATTTTTGTTTTTTCTCCTCTAAACTTCATCTCCGTCTTCTTGTATAATCTGCGTGCCGTCCTTTTCGCTTTTGGCGCAGAATTTGCAAGGGCAATCACAATTTAAAAGTTGGTGCTACTACGGGATTAAGTGCATGCAGAAGGAGATGCACCTATTATGTGGAAATTGACTTCTATGCACCTCTTATGAGCAAAAACACAAGTTGAAATCGCTGTGACCAAAGTTTCCAGCCGCCTCTTGGTTTGCAAGAACTTTCCCTCTCTATGCAACTTTTACCTAAATATGAAGACCTAAAGAAAGAAATAATGAAAAAAACTTCGATTTTGCATTTAAATAAATTCGGTATTGTCACTCTAATTTTCTCTATGAATGGTGTTCTTATGAATTTCATGGAGGGCAACAATTGTGAGGTAATAAAGCGTTATTTTTACCAATTTAATTTACATGATGAGATTTGTGTTGTATTGTAGGTACTATGTAGTTTTGGTAGTTTTCCAGAACGATTCTCATGTGAGAATCTCATATTGATTGATGATTCGTTACCTAATTATATACAAAACCGGATTACAAGTGAATATTTTTCAATAATGATAACAATGCCCATCAAAACCGTCTGTGGAGTATACAGTTTAATGAATTCAATAAGCCCAGTAAAGACTTTGGTTGCTCTCATAAATGATAACAGCTTTTAATTAGTTTTTAATTACCAACATTGAATTGAATTTTACATTTTTTCATGAATCTTATTCTTACCCAATAAGTAAATTGTTATAAGTACTCTTAAATACATAGTTAATGATTTATAATGATTGTATATTAATGCATTTAAATAATGCTATGATTACATGTATTCTCACATACAATTGCGATGTTTCATTCATCAGTAAATCAGCACACCTACTCTCTCTAATAATAATGTACACACAATACCAATTATCTGCAGTTATAATTATAATTTGTATTCCTCGCCCACACTTATACATGGTAAAGTTGCGACTGGTTAACAATTTTATGTACCTACGATTATTTTGAATAGATGCAGACTCTCGAATAATATGATGGTTGTCGACACTATTTTTGTTTCTCAAAGTATGAAAATAATATAACATAGTTACGGTGAAAGTAAAAAATACCTTTCTTACGGTTGAATTAGTAATCCTCAAATTTCGTACTTATATTTTCACCTTTGTTCGATCGAATTTATAAGATTTGTATAGACATCTCTATGTACATTCAATAGAACCTTAAAACACTAAATATTTTTATACTAAATTAAACAGGTAAATGTTGATGTTCTACATAATATAAGTAGCACAGAGATTACAGATAATACATAAATATTCCATCTTGGAGTATTCCAATGGCAAATAATTATCTAGGCAATATATAGAGGAGCCTACTAAATGGCACATAACATTAATGAGGCAGAAGATCTCAGATAACCAACAGAGTTCCAAGAATAGGTATTTTGGGAAAGTTGGAGTTATTATCAAATTAATGTAGTTTTCCGTGCAAAGTTAGAAAAGAATTTTAACTGAGAAAACTGTTGCAGTTTCTGAGATATCTTGCCCAAAATCGTCGTGTGCCTCCTTCAGTATGGTAATTATTCATGTATGTAAATAGTACAATAATAATACTTAAATAAACACAAATCATGATAATGTAAGTATTTAGGGGTTGATAACATTATATTTTACAATAAATGCAGAAAAGAGTACAACGTTGCTCTTACTTGTACTGTTAGTATTACAGACAATACAAATAAATACACTTATACCTAATTAAATATGTACTAAATGGGTTCGATTAACAATATGCTTATAGTACGTACATTTCTTTAACTGCTTTTACAGTAAGCAACACTGGTGTATGTAATATCTTTACATAAGTAATTTAGAAAGAATGCGCAACACTTCTAAGGTGTGGTACACTTTGCATTTTAAATCGTATCACTGTACTTGGTTTTATATATCTCAAAATTAATAAGTGTGATGTACATGTATTTTCATTTCCACCAGTAATAGTGTTACTGAATTGTAAACGGTACTCTTGAATGCCAAAGTAGCGATTCTATAATACTATTATCACAATAACGTTCTATTATTTGTATTGTAAGTACCACTAACGGATATATCTTCTTTTTGTATTTCAGCTCTATATATAATTTCGAGCTTACAGCTAAACGTGCAATATAAGGGAGAAATTAAGAAAAAAACAACCAATTAAATTATTTAAACAAAAACTACCTAGCTAATATTTCAGTAAGTGGGTATGGGTAATTAATTACTCGGTGTTATTTATACTTCTTTCTGAAATAATTACATTCAATGCATTTAAGTACGTTTATCTCGATCATTACTATAATATCGTTACACATTCATCATCATTACCAATTAACCCAAACACACACATTTATGGTCTATTTAGTCTTGCTAATCAAATAATCAGTATTCTTCATGTAATCAGAATTCTCGCTTTTTATTCCTATCTCCTCTACAGAAATACAGAAATAAGAAATATAAAGGAAATCAAGTGGTATATAAAGATGTTGCATTAAATAAACTGAATGTCTACAGAAAATTAATCGCAGCCTAATCCAAAGTATAAACTATCTGTGGTACGTCTTAGTACAAAAAGTTAAGAATGAAGTTTAACAAAATATGAGAAAGAAGTAACCTAGAAAAGAAAGAATCATAAGAAACGTATGGAAATCTACGCAACCTGATACAATCTATAACACAACTTTATGCTTTAATGATTTTTCTAAAGTAACCTTAGGAAATTAAACCTGAGTGTTGAAATGAAATCTAGGCATCCAACAATTTTGTTTTAAATTATAAAGTACTAGTACTGCATGTAATCTGCATACACTCGACGCAAAAGTATTTCGAAAAACTGAGATAAGTAATATAGCAATGCGCACAAGTACAATGTAACTGGAAGTCGTTGAAGATTCGAGCATTGCAGCGAAGGTAGGGTACAATAACAATATTTGGAAAATATGGATTAGGTAAATTGAAAATTACGTCCTTTTGTAATTTAATTATTGTTTTGAGAATTGCTAACTTCAAGTTTTGCTTGAAAATTAATACACATTATACCATTTTAAAGATTACAATATTTAGTAAATGAGATTGACAGTTTTCTTTAAACTTGATTCTATAAATTGGTCATTGGCTAACAGGTAACAAGTTTCAGTTGAAGAAACACCTTGAGATTACGTATGATTACGCCTCTACGACAGGTTTTCAAGAGTAATTTATTTCCTGTACGCGTTATCATTCCAAGCGACGTATTCTAACCCGCTGCTTATAATGATACTCTTTGCAGTACATTTTTAACGATTTTGGTAATGGTAGCCCTTTAATGGAGTCGTATTTTACGCGACTGCAAATCACGGAGCGAGATAAATGTTGAAGATCAAAAGGAAAGTTTCGATGTAAAGGTGTTGTAAGCATTGGCTCGAAAAACATACAACATGAAGGATCTTTATAATGTTCAATCAGTCCTGTTACAGTCCTTGATGAAAATACAGAAGGATCATGTGAATCAAACGAAAACTGATTATTCCATTGTTCAATTCGAGCATGAAGAGAACGTCCGTAGCGCCTAAAAATAAAAATGAGGTATGTAAAAATCATTCAGCATCGTTCCCCTCAGTTTGCAGAGCACATTGTACTCCTTAGTTGTGGAAAATAAATTTCTCATCTAAAATGGCAAATCCAAAGGCTTAATTTTACCTAAAGCTGACAGAGAAAAGGTAGTCATCCTGGGCACTGTCTCGCAAAAGAAATGTACCCTCTGGCTTTCCTTCCAGCAACTTTTCAGCTTCGTAGCGATCAATTTTGCCCCAGTAAAAGGAGCAACTTGTAATCTCTTTAAGGTCAGGAACAAGGTAATGCACGTAATCAACCTGGAAATTCCAAGGAAAATTGTCAAACATTGGTAATGTAAACGAGGATTACAATAATTTGTTTGTTTAGTGGAGGCAAAACAAAAAATTATAAAATATATAGTTGCGTTGTACGATGCTGCTTATAAATGATGAAAAGTACATGCAATTGTTACTGTAATTGCTAATAATATATGACGTTTTTCTATTGCTCAAACACAGGAAACTCAGCCACAATTTTTATATGGATTCGTTGATTTGTATTTTCCTCTGTGGCTGATTGTGGAGTTCTAAGTAATCTGTTGATAACTTACTTAAGATAAATTGAGTTCAAAGGAAAACATTAAATTATTAATTATCCTCTAAATATAAAAACATCGCCAAGCCGTAACATGAAGCGAGCCAGAGGGTTAAAGGGAATTAATTACCTCTACAGAAACTGGGCCTAAATTAAATGGTTGTCATATAAATAATGAATGCTTCCAATATCATCCAAAAAGTTGGCTTACCGCTTCATAAAGGGGGAAACACCCAAAAAGTTAGCTTACCGCTTCATAAAGTGGGAAACACCCAAAAAGTTAGCTTACCGCTTCATAAAATGAGAAACACCCAAAAAGTTAGCTTACCGCTTCATAAAGTGGGAAACACCCAAAAAATTAGCTTACCGCTTCATAAAGTGGGAAACACCAAAAAAGTTAGCTTACCGCTTCATATGGTAAAGGACACCCAAAAAGTATGTATACCGCTTCTCAAAAGTGGTCACACCCAAAAACCATATTTTACACCTAAAAGCCCTATTTGAGTATCTTATTCAATATAAAGTGGAAGCGGTGTAAAATATTTTTTACTATCCCACGAAACAAACTACTAGAAGCGGTGTAAGATATTTTAGTGCCCAAAACCTTCTTTTCATATCTTATTGCTTATAAAGTGAGCGCGCGTTAGCTCCGAAAGGGGTGGGGTGACCACGCCCATTTTAAATAGGGTTCCTAACTAGGCCGAGATAAGTCCAAATCCGAGGTTTTATCCAAATCGGTCAATGCCTTCAAGAGTTATGGTGTTTACATAATACATACGTACGTACGGACAGACAACACGGTTCCATAAGTGAGCCTCTGGCTCGCTAAAACTGAAGTGTCAAATTATCCGTATCTGACTGAATACTTGATGTATTACAAATGAAACTTGTCACTTAGCAGGATCACCAAGTGATGGTTTTACTGCTTAGACGTAAACATTTTACGCGGATCATCTGTCGACGGAGTTAACTAATGTACTACTTACTTGAGAATGAGCTGCATAAGAGTTGTTCTCTTGCACTGCTAATCCCCCGATAAGATTGGATAACTCCACTCCTTCGGCCATTTCTTTGGCACGTTGTTGTCTCATTCTTTCGTCCTCATCGTCAATAGGGTAGTCAGCAGGATTAAACCTGCTTAGGTCAATAATTGGCACCCCAGCTGAAAGCAAAGCAGCAAAATTAGTACTAATTTGTCTATTACTAGTAATTATTATTTAGCTTGACAAAAATTGAGGCCACAAAATATGGATTACGATTTTGGATGCTGTTTGGAGCTGGACTGGGTCCTGGTTCTGAATTCGTTCTTCTATATGCAGTGCAAACGCAAGATGTAGATCCAGTCGGAGGAGATTCAACATTCTCCACCTCCTTTTTGGTGCTTAAACTTTTCATAGGCCACTTTTTATTTCTCTTCCCGAAGAAATCTTTTTTAGAACTCCCTTTAAAAGGTCTTCGACTTTTCTTAGACCAGTTGTCCGACTTTGTCCTCCAAGAGGCGCAACCAACCTCAGCACTTCCACTGCTACTTTTTTCATCGCTGTCTTCAGGATCTTTTTCTGCCGAATGTCCAGAAGTTCCTCCACTCCGATTTTTACTAGTGTAGTCTTTAGATTTTTTTTCCGATCGTTCATTCATGTTGTAGGAGTAAGAGAACTTGCCCAGCCGAGGGCCCATTCACTTTACATTCCTTTATAGAAAAATATGAGTCAGTAGAACGCGTTCTGTTTTGCAGTGGTACTAATTCCGACTTTCATTCGGGAACTCTGAATTTGTTAAGTGTAGGCTTCCGATTCAACAAGTAGAAGTGATTTAATTCGGATGAGGGTCTTGCTGGCTAATTAATGAAAAATAAAACAATTAGACGTAATTAAAATTGTTATTGCTATTATTATCAATACTCACAATGGCCATTAAAATTAATGTCGCAGAGAGAAACTTATTGAGTTACTGCATCAATGCAGCAATACGAAATATATTTGAGCTTGCCTTAAAGTATTGTATACAGATATTGAGAAAAGACGAATCGCATTAGAACGAAAATGACGAAATTCTAGATTGTTTTAATTCTAGATTGCATTTCAAATTACAAATACTTGTTCCATTAATTAGTTAGTTGCTTAAAGTACAATTTAGGCTAATCGAATATTACTCACTAACTCAATTGTACGGAGTTTAATGCAACATAAATGTTGCAGACCAACGAAACTAGCGTAGCAGGAAAATAAACCAGAGGAGCTGATACAAACTGAAGAAACAATTCATTCATACAATATGTCGTAACCTGATTTAATGTGACAGGAGTAATGAAAAATATTCGAGTGCATTATTTTATGGCTTTTCCTTGTGGTTATACAATTTACCATATAACTTAGTACTTCTGTCCTGTCGCCTTGAAGGATAAAGTATACCACAATTTTCCTGTCTTTAGAATACTGAATAATAAGTATACCTATATAAGTGGTAGCCGTCCTATAACATGACACTTGAAGCTATGCTGACAGTGATGGGTTAAAAATAGTATAATTTTGTTTCGAAATGAAAAATAAGATTTTCAATAATTTTTTTCGATTTGACCAGTAGTAAAATTGCATGAATTATTACTGTTTGAACATGTCATGGTTTTAGTAAGTTGGTTGCGAAAGGGTAATTTAGTAATTTTCGTTGTGAAAATCCGAAAATGTTAAAAGTCTAGACAATCTAAGCCTATAGCTGACGTCAATTTATAAGAATAGATATGGAAAACCTGTTACGTACGAGAACTACAGAATTCCATTTGAGGTTGTAAATCCGTCATAAAATGCCCTACTCCAAGTTGATTAATATTCGATATATTACATAAAAATACACAAAAACATAGTTAGAATGCATTTATGCAGACTGTAGGGTCTTTTCTAAATACAGTATACTACGAACGACTCTTATAATACTTACGATTTTGCATGTGAAGTAATTTAAAACGATCCTGAGAATTCTTAAACGTTTTTCATGGCTTTCTTAATCGAATATCGGTAGGGCTGGTAGATCGCCCTTCGCCCAAAAGTTGTGCTGAAAGTCGAAATATAGAAATCTTCTCGATCACAAATGAAATTACTTTTCCATGTATCATTCCCAATCAACTCTCCGACGTGCACCCTGAATGTTGAACACAATCAGAAATCAGAACCAAAACTGTTAAAACACTAAATAAACATACCATAATACTACCTACTTTAATAAAACCTTCTAAACAAAAGTTTATTAATTAGTCTTATAATTAAATTCTATATCTAAAAATTGTTAGCAGTACGAAGTACGTACGATAAGAATTAAAATGGATGTGCCTTATCTAAAATGTTTTATATTTCAGATGTTACATCTTATACTATACTATCTATAAAAGCACAAAGTATAGTTCTTGTTAACAAAATACTAATTCCATTTTAGAGTTGCACCGTAAAATTAGCTGAAAAAATGTGCTGTAGTAAATTGACCACTGAAAACCGAAAACCATGTCAGGTCTTTACATTAAATGGCTGTCATTCATATTAATTAGGAATAGATTTAACTAACTGGGGAAGGTACACGTATAGAGATGTATTATGTATTTCTGTTTCTTTTGCTGTATAAAACATTATGGTTATAGCTTTAGCTGGGTAAAATAGAAAATATTGGTAAATTGTCTTTCGATTTTGTGATGTAACCCAAAATCGGAAAAAATGTGATCTAATAAATTGTAACATATTGAATTTAAAGAGATTTCGTCTTTAAAAAAACTTTTCAAGATCATTTTATCATTTACATTCTGATCGTACCCTGTCAGTCTAGTATAAGTCATTCTGAGCGGACGTCTCAGTTCCAGTTCACATGTTAGGTTTCTTTGTTATATAACATATTTTGCATTTGAATGAACATTGAAATTTAAGGTGTTTCCAGTCTTTTCTATTATATTGAGACATAGTTTTAACACGGTAGGAAGGCTATTAATTTAATAGAAAAGCCAAGAAACTTTAATAAATAGTGTACGTTTTCGAAGAGCCTTTCTACCATGTTAAAACTATCGAATATTGTTTTACTCAATATTTCTAAATGTAAAGCCCGTCAAAGTTCATCCGATCCTGACGACAAGGTGAAAGTCATCCTATTGCAATCAATTTAAGAACAAAAGAGAAAAAAGTCATAAATAAGAATAATGAATTTCGTAAAAAAGATGTCTACTTCAGCTTTGACCTATAGAATATTGAGGAAAAAAGAAGAGAAACAGAATTGCGATTTACTAGCAAAACTAATGACTAAATGTTTCAAATGAATTTAAAAAACCATCGTTTGTAGCTTAAAATTGTGTAATATAGGTGATAAGAATGAAGAACTAAGGACTTACCTAAGTATACGAATAGTCAACAGTATTTGGCCAGTTTGGCTGAATGTACAGTAAGGTGGGCTTGTGACATGGTGACTTTACCCACCTTTTTACGTACGACTGCGTTATTCAGTAAAATTAATTGTGAATGTGGCTAAGGGCAGAAAAAAGTTCATGAAAACAGAATTGAATCGAATTTCCACATTCAACATTTACATTTTACCAGATAGGTATTTAATTCACGTTATGCTCGGTTACACTTCACAACTATCTAAACATTCAGTCTATAAATATAATGGGCAAGCAATACACATCACATTCACAAATATGATATCAGGTTTGTTAAGGTATATTCTATTATAATAATAGGTCATAGGTACTACTTACGCTTCTTATTAATATTACCTAGTTATTTTCAGTGTAGAACGAAAATGTTTACTGTAGTATGTGTGTGCATTCGGCTAATTAAATAATAGCAATTGCATTGCAGCAACATTTACCTACAATATAAGTTTGCTAACTTTTGTGTATAGCCATGTAGATGGTATAGCTTTAAATTCTCACGTATCATATCTTTTATGTTCGTATACCTATTTACCTATTAGTGCACTAGCTCCTATTTGTATAAAGTTTTAGATGTATACATGTACCATTTTACACGTATTACAAATTACATACTGCATTGGTAATAGGTATACACTATACACAGTTCGTATTCATTCATAAATGCATACTACACCTTTTGATGCGTTCTACGAATGCGTGAATACTAGTTAGCTTTTAGAAAATGTTGGAACACCGTGTATTGAACAATAAAAAAATTGAGTAACTCAATTTAGTTTGTAATTTGTAATTTCAAAGGTTAGGATAACGGATAACCGTATTTAACAACCGTAAAAGGTTAGCGATAACCAAGGAATATCCTTATTTAGCGATCAGAAAAAGTTATTTGTAGGAATCAGACCCATGGCTACCTGTTTCTCCCACTCCATCATTTCTTTCCTCACTTCCGGTTTCTCCAACTACAAAATCTTTAATCCAAATTGCATGGCTCGTTTCCCCGAATGCAGACTTTAACACCTACCCACCTTTGGTCTCCCACACTTTACAATTCTTAATGCCAACTCCTGTTTTTCATGATGTAATATTAAATTCCCCCTTTGGCGAGCAAAATTAAAATTATATTTGTCGTTTCCAAAGACATTTTTAGATAAAACTTTATTCCCCTTTCTCCCGTCATACATAAAACATATAGTGCCAACTCGTCATATGGCTCGGTTCATTTTCCCTCTCTATGAAAAGATATGGGAGGAAAAGGGCGCAGTTGCTCATCGTGGTGAGGTCATGACAACAGAGAGTTAGGCAATGCTGCGAAAGCTAACCAATCATATCAAGTGTAAAAAGCGTCAAGAATATTTAAACTAAAAAATAAGATGATAGATGCCTTACGTAATCTTTACAGAGGCAAAAGTTGAATCGGCTTGCCGCTGCCAATAGTTATGGGATCTTACAATTGATGTGTGTGCAGTTTAGAGCTTATATGTGTGTTTCCACAAAATAAAACCAAATGCCTTAAATTCGAAAAAGTATGTACCGAAATGTCAGAAATCCCAGTTGTGCAGACATAATGAAATTATGCTAAAAGTATTCCAAGTTTTTCTAAAATTATATTTATTTGTGGTGTTGGCGCACCTTTCTCAGGAAACCCGAAACTGAAATGTATAGAATAGCTAGTTTCACATAATTTTTCATTGCCACCTAATCGGATTGCGCAATAAGCTTCTGATTTTTCGGAATAGCTTTTTGAAATTATGTATTTATCTTGTGGTACACTGAAGCTTTTCCAATATGATCTTCTATTCTTGTAATACATATCTAATTCTATGATCTTAATGTTATATATAAAGCGTCCCGTAAATATTGGGTTCAAATTTACAGGGTATTTCACAATTTATTCGAGAAAGGCCTGCATGTACCTACTCAATCAATTTATAAAACATATATTTATTGTACATTTAAATAGGCATGTACAATTTATGTGGTATTTTATTATTCATAAAAAATTTACTTTCATTAAAATTAGAATTCTAATATGAAAGCATAAAATTATGACAATTACATGGTGGAAATACAGTGTAGATAAAGTACATTATTTGGACTTACGCATTTTATTTTATGTAGATTTAAAAAATACATGAAGGTGAAAACAAAAATAATTCGTGTTTTTAGGACTATTTAAATAAGTATAAGTTTAATTTTGAAAATTAGTCCTACACATGTTTTACGTAAATTTTTTATTGCTTACCTAGCAAACGTAGCGAAAAGATGTGAACGATCTTTGCTTGCCTATCCTTTAGGGATTGCAGTTTTTACCACCCTGGTTTTTATAACCTTTGGTGCTTTAATTAGGTAAACTTATGACCAATCAATATTAAAGTTTCAATCAATAGATACCTTTATATAAATTGTCTTTGGTACACAAGTGGATTAGGCTTAATTGGTAACAACTTAGCAAGACGATATAAATTGCCGGATTACGACTAATTTTGACTCAGCCCAGTCAAATCAAATACATGTGCTTGCTGAATGATTTACTTTATAATTTCATTAATATATATAATTTATGAAATTATATGGGCAGCAAAACCTGATTGTGTGGTTTTGTTGATTCGTAAGGGACAAGGAAATCAGTGAAAAATTGGCAGTTAGATCTTTCCTCTATATATAGGAGAGGTGTTTTGATGTTGAAGAAGACGATTCCCAAACTCCTCATTTGCATACGAACAATTTGTAATCGAACAATGTACCTATTTTAACCTGAGATAATAAATACCTTTGATTTGTTTTGTCTCATGACATAATCATGCATGAGATGATTTATATTGCAATGATGCCTGTAATAATCACAATAATATTCTGCAAATCAGTGGTTTCATAATTTATTCGTCACTTTGTTATATTTAGGTATATTCAAAGTAGAAAATGTAACTATTAAAACAGCGCAGTGGTAGGAAATGTAGATTGACAATCATAAACAATTTAAACAATTCTTTTTTAATTTTAGGTAGGATTGCTTATAGTTTTTTATTGTGAGAATTTTGGTCACTTTAGAAAATAACTGATTAGTATATATTAGATATACTTTTAGTTAGTATGACAAATGCAGTTTTTCAGAAAATAGTTTTTTCTGAATAATATATTTTTGAAAGTACATTATCACTGTACATTGCGTACCGTATATATATACACACAAGTATAAAGATTTGTGCAAGAATGCAACAACAAAGAGCAAGTACTTAAATATAAATACGAATGTAGATATGTAAATATTTATCGTTAATCGTTTACAAGTTCTTATTACATCTACTAGTGTCCTACATTTTGATTATGACCTATAATCAGTCAGTTGTATAAATAGATAGTATACCAATAAGTGTTTTAAATAGAATTTAACTTGGAATGGTAATGACACGCGAAATAAACTCGAAAGGGTGTGTTCTTATTAGAAAGTCTGGGTAGTTAGAGTTACATTAATTCTTAATTGGCAAATGTGAGACGTACATGGTCACATATACATTAGTCAGTCAATAGTGTATAGAAAATGTCAGAAATAGTAATTTTAATTTAATGTATCTATCAAAAGTTGTGGTCCTGATGAAGATGAGTTATTATTGTCTGTGTATTGTGCATGAGTTTTCAATTTTTAGTTTTCTTTAACTTACAAACAAAGTATTAATTTAAACATTAATTCTAAGAGATATTTCATGTATAGTTGTTGTAAATACAATTTAAAGATCTACAGACAACAGAACATATACACTGCTTATAACAACAGCTTTGTTTGCTTTCGTTGAAACCATTTGTTGCTGAACTATAGCATATAATATTTGCAAAGAACTGCAGAGACTTCTTGACCTTTTCTATGACAGAAAATATATATTACTATGAAACTATTTTATAATATTAGTAAATAGTAACGCATATGGGTAGTTTCGTTTACTGCCTCTAATTCTTACTTCTTGTAACTTGTTTGTATTGTAATAATAATATTTTCATAGTAAAGTATGTATATATAATATGTAGCTATTCTTGCTGCTCTGGCTTCAGCATGTCTTCAAAAATTTTAATGAGATTAGAAAGACCAATGAGGTAGCCATCTTCGTGATTTCCGACCGACCACGGTTTGTCGTGACTTATAGGAGGAATTCCTTCAGGGAGAGGACATGTTTTTGCGAAGTCTATCATCCAAAGAGAAGCTTTCGACTCGTCGTGTACAAATAGTAGAGAACTTCCTATTACCTGAAATCAAAATAAAATATTTATATGAGCAACGGAATAAAGTAAGTTAAGTTAACAGATTAGAGTGCTTTATCTTTATCGTTTTTGGTAACATAACTAATCTTACTAAGTTTTGTTAAGTATACGTAAATGAAATACTTAAAAAAACAAAACACACATACAAGGCATGATTGGCACGTACTCTAATAGTGTAGGAAGCTAACAACAGCATCCGTAATTGGAATACAAATTTCAAAGCTTTTTAAATACACATACACTACAAGATATAGGAGCTCACTTTAAAAGTAATGTCTAATTATACAGTAAGACGAATTTGTAAAACTGACCTCGTGTGTCGCGAAGAAGTGTGACTTTAATAGTGCGCTTTTAAGTGCATAAAGTCTGTCCAAGTACTGTTGAGTGACGTGAGTAAATCCGTTAACAAAAGAATTAAATGCATCTTTGACCTGTTCTTCAGACTTTGTAGTTTTATAGTCTTTCGAGGAAGTTCCATCACTTCGCCGCACGCCTTCTATCCGGAAGCCAAAGGTAGCCGTAGTGGATATCGTTTCTCTCCATACCATATATCTGTACAAAACATAAATGATCCATGCTTTAAAATTTTTCTTATCGTCTATATTCATGTAAAATGCAAATTTGGCATCAACTTTTCTAATGTTATCAGTTAAATGACGCAGTGAATAGATTTCAATAGGGAATTGAATATCACAAGCAAGCATGTCGTATATCATATGCATATAGCTCACAATGAATTGCTTCCAGTGCAATAAACTCTCACAAATACTTAAAACAAAATACTACTACAATTGGTAAAGCTGAAATGCACGAATTCTAAAATCATTTTAAATCCAAATGTATACTAATAGATGATATCACCATAAGGTGTCTCATCCCGTTTGATTTTTACAACGTGGCTTTTTATGCATAGACACGCAAGAACAAGTATAATCATTCTTTTATACATCCAAAACATTATTTTTCATATTCTGTAGTCAATTTGAGTATCACCCACTGGTTCATTTAAGAGATATTCAATGTCATGTAAATAAGGAAGACTTCGCATGAAAACTTCCACATAAAACTTGTTTGAAAAATCATTGAGAACACAGTAATTGTAAAAAACAGTAATGATTTTAAATACCTAGGTTTCGTAACACCGCGAAGCTGGTGTTCTTCCATCGTAGGGGCTGCTCTATCGATTTGACACATTTTTTCATACATGTCTTTTCGTAATTTAGGCTTTTCCTTAGCTTTTAATAGTTCTTCCTCCAAGTAAGTTCGAACTCCTAATTTACAATCCATTACACAAGGATTTCTGAACTGGCCCAGAAGATCTTCAAGCTGGATAAACTCTACACCTGTATAAAAAATAAGATAACCGATGATTTTAGCTAAATCCCTCAAGAATCGTCATGTAACAAAAATGACTTATGTAGTGACTTATCAATAAGAAAGCAAATATATTATTTTATGTTGCGTGTAGGAAAAGGTAGCTTACCACCGATTTCTACGACTTCTTCTTTTGATATTCCATAATACTGGGGCACAAATGGTTTGAGTTCATCCACCATGAGAAGTTCGAATGCTTCCTTTTCCTTTGCACAGAACTTTTTGAGAATAGTGCCTGGCTGCCCCCCTGGTTTGAAGTTGCCTTGATGACCAGCTAGTTGGACCCATGGATAGCGCTGCTTTTTATATGTCTGAATAAAAGGTGTCAATTGGTGAACTATTGTCCTAAGTGTCCGCCACCGAGACGTCTGCAAAATCCCAAATAATACCCATTAGCCGTCATGCAAATTCATTCCTTTATCTGCTTCAGATTATTATCATTAGATTCTGTCGAGACATTTTTACTTTATATGGGTATCCTAAAATCAATCTCATGTAATGCAAATGGTCAAATTTACGCCCTGCGAACAAATCACTGACTAGATTCTATCGACACATTTAACTCATAAAATTAACTCAGAAAATATATTAAGAAAAGGTTTTCGATGAGAATGAGAACCCATCATTTTACAAGATTCCTATTATTGGTGTACAACAATAGGTTTTTACATACATGCAAAAGTAAACTAGAATTGTATATCCAATTGCCTTTAGTTTATTAGGGGAAGGTTCTGAATCATCCGTGTCCCATTCGGAGCTAAGGTCATCACTAGAGGGGTCGCCATACTCCGTTGCTATTTTGATATCAACGAGGAACGTTTCGTAATTTAAACTCATGGTGACTGTAAGCCGACACTATTGCTTGCACATCCAGATTAACATTCAATATTCAGGTACTTTTAACTCTTGTCAGATACACTGATACACAGCTTAATCAATGTTTCCCAGAAACAATTCGCAATGTTAAATTCAATAGAAAACTAATCAGTTTTTCGAGCTGAGCAACAGGTGCATGAAGAAAATCGATGAGGATTCAAAACTAGTATAATACTTTTCATTTATTGGGACTCGTCGTTTGAGTGATGTCAAGAGTTTGCAAGAATTAATCACTGACAGATTTGAATTGAACACACTTGTCCTGTCTGTAAACGAACATTAAAATCGGAGTTACACAGATTTCCACGTTTCCGGTCGTGTCGTAATCTATCTGCACTGCAGTAGGTAAATTGAAACACCAGATATAGAGTTTAATTGGGGAAGTGCTGTTAGATATGAACCACAGATGCCTGTGCACAATACAGGTGTTTAACTAACCGGTCAAACAAGTAAGCTTTTCAAATAGAATCCAGAATCTTTTGTAGATACGTAAGTATTGAATGAAAACCAACTGATAACCTTCGAAATGTCAGTCAGAATTTGAAAGAAGCTATATCTAAACATTCTGCATGGGTTCTCAAAAGACAATAAAGTTGATCTGTCACGTATCTATATATTTTCTGTACTGCAAGTTCTGTTTTGTGGTCTCTACTCTGCCTTGGTCTCCCTTCCATTCAGCATGCCACTCTTTCAGTAAATACTACAATACAAACAGAGGAAAACTGGGTTGGCAACAGCTATATCAACTACATACACAATACAGGGATAGTTCACGTGTACTAAATATATTTTGCTTTATCTTCCGATATCTGTTAGTACGCATTAAATTTGCTTACTTATCAGCACTTGTTATCACCGCTTTTGGGATACAGTATTGTAAAACTTGGTTGTAAATAGATAGACAGGGCGGGTATGATTTGCTCGTTTACAAATTACAATACAGTCAATTATATAAGTTTTTGAAAGGCTCAAGCATATCATTCCACTGCTGAGTCTGACTTAAAACTTAACTGCAGGTTATTTATAGAATTTGTTTTCTTTTAATCATAGTCATCCTCGTAATGATCCATGAGTCCTTAATACCTATAAGTTCACGTACTTGAATATATTTTTCTCACTTGAGGTTATGAAAGCAGAAAACAGGGGATATCTAGGTTTAAATGGATTTGTAAACTCCTTTATCCTTTTGATTACCTACATAATTTGAATTACCTACTACATGTAACATAGGATGTGTATTGTGTTTATATATAGTATTAGGTACCTATACTTTCTTTATTCGTACAGATTCACTTAGCACTCAACTCAACGCTCACATCAGAATAAAAGAGCAGACACAAACTAAAGTTACTCTCCCATATAGGGAAAGAATCGCTCTAATCACAAAAAAGCAATAACCGCAAACACAAGGCTGTCAATCTAAAAATTAACTATAAACTCCCAATACCAAACCACTGCCACTTGATAATAAATCACCACATGTGTGTTACATTCACATTTAGTACTGGGCTCTTCGTTAGCAGAAGATACTAGTCGAGCAAGCTGTATTCGTAAAGTAACTACCAATAAACCTCACTGAGAATACAATATGCAGATAGGATTTCTACATATTTGCATACACGTAGGAATCCTGCCTGGCACTAGTTCCAAAAATGATTCCCCTATGTCAAATATATATTATACATATATGGGTAATATGCAATTCTAAACAAAACAATACCACATAACGTGGTGCAGTGCTACAAGTAGGTACTATTTGTACAAATCTATTGACGTCAATGCATAAAGACTGAAGACAAATAGACATCCGGTCACGGTAAGGACTGGAGTGCAACTAATCGTAGTCAAATCATTATAAGTTTCCTCCACCAACTCGCAATACAGTCAGTGAGCTCTTGACTAGAAGCAGCCATCTAAACCATTCCAAAGTCATACATACCTACTTTCTGTTAGTTAGTAGTTACCGATTACAATTACTAGTACATAATATTGTGTGGATGTTCTCATGTTTATCTACTCGTATCTGTGTCTGAATGTAAGTAATACCCATCCATCCATCCTGCACTAGTGTACATACATTAATGTATCATATGCGTAATGCAAATACATTAAGTCTTATCCCATATTTGCCTAATGTTCTTGCTTATTCATAGGTAGGTGTGTTATGTAGTTAGTTACTTGCAATTAGTTAGCCAGTGTCACTGAGTAATGTAATGTAAACGGTTGCTCATGTGCTTTGCTTATTGGGATGTGATATATTATTTATGGGAGATGAGCTATTAAAATTACACTTTGTGTACTCCAGTATGTACTCAACATATCGGCAACACTACATTGTCTTTCAAAATCCAATGTCGATTATGCAAGCCAAACCATACATGTCTTATGTACTCTTTACTCCCTGCTAAAAGAACTAAATACCATCATTATCACAAGAGTGGCGAATTCTTTGTGTACACAAATGGAGACATACGAGAGTCGTATTAGTATTCATCATGGTGGTATTTTAACATTAAATCTCAATAGGAGGCCCTCTCACTGGGTCTCACTCTTACACACTACGAATAAATAGTTTTAAATTTTAGCACATATTCTTTACTTGCATGAAATGACCTTCCTTGACATCATCGGATAAACAGAGATATCAAATGTCAGATTGACATCTTCCAGAAGTCCTTACTTACATCAGTATTATATCTCCATCCCAATATATTGCATAACATTGAGTATACAAAGTATATAATATATGTACATTTACCAAGGCTTAAAATGTATTCGTATAATATTCGATTAAATTTTTACAAAATACAGTGTACTATAAATAGATGCATCAGTACAATATAAAGTAGTTTCAACATTGACTCGTACAACCAGATTGATTCGTACAGTAAAAATTTTAATTTTTGATTCCACTAAAGCATCCCGACTAATGCCAAGTTACAGATTTTTGCAGAACCGTTCCTTACAAAGGTTCAAATTTTTTTGTGCAAATCTCGACTCGAGCCTCCATATTTAATGTAAGACAACTTGGCTTTTGTTGTGCGAATCAATTTTTCACCGTACGAATCAACTTTTTATTGTACGAATCAACCTTTTATTTTACGAATCAATCTTTTATTGTAGGAATCAATCTTTTATTGTACGAATCAGTCTTTTATTGCACGAATCTATTTTCCATTGTACAAATCAACCCTTTATTGTACGAATCTATTTTCATCGTACGAAACAACCCTTTATTGTACGAATCAGCCTTTTATTATTTAATGTACAAATCTAGTTTACTGTACGAATCTATTTTTACTGTACGAATCAACCTTTTATTATTGTACGAATCAACTTTTTAGTGTTTGAATACATCTATTTTCTGAAAAGTACCATCAATTTATTGCACACCACAAAAGTATATTTACTTCATAATTAATTTTGAACTGAGTGATTACTTTAATTCAAAGCTACAAACCACAGTGTAGTCTGCACAATTCATTAGCTAATTCATGTGCGTGGCAGTGGCATACTATTACTAAGCTATGTTGTATTTGTATCACAATTAATGTGATAAACAGAACAAAAAAGCATGACAATTCTTTGTTTGGCATTTTTATAATATTCCACATTTCAGTCCATTTAAATTCACTTATTCTTCACTTCTATTCTACGCTATGTGAATCTACGCATGAAAAATGGAAAGCATCATCAGAGAAACGTATTTATAAAAAGTAATCTCCTGTATACTAGTAATTATAAATGTCTAATTTCAGTCTTTGCTCTTTTGGCGTAAACCCCTTAAACCTAGCGCAGTTGTTTCATTTCTCTACCTCTTGTGGACGTCAAGCATGTTATCTTTTCAGTAAATTAATGTAACTTACACGTAACATGCTATGTATCTACGTATCAAAATGGTTTAGTAACAAATACATGCGTTATACTTTCTGGTTATTCCATAACAGCACGCTGCACAAAATTGAGATAAGCCTTCGATGACAGAACAGTTTAATCAACATAAAGTTCATGTATGTAAAGTAAAGGCAAGGATGCGACCCTAAATTATCAATTATCAAGCAACGAGCTAATTGTAAGTAAACACAGATTATGCAATTACGTCATCAACTAGTCCATTTACCTACATCTACATAATAAGCCATTATAAGTAATTAGTTTAGTTAAGCTTATAATTATTTAGGTAATTCGTATCCAATAATCCTCCTTGGTAATAAATTTATGCAAAATTTAAGTTGGGCATGAAGACTAACGCTGAACATTATCTAGAAACTACACTTAGCAACTTTAACATTGTTTACCTTGAACTTATTACTGGTAGTGGAATCAGCGAATGTTCCAGAATTTACCACTAGCAATTTAATTTTAGCCCAAATACAGGTGGTACAACCTTTGACATGGTTCTCTCTTTATCGGTTGCCTCCAAATATAAAATACAAGGTTTGGACTGCCTGGAGGCACTTTAAATTTATTATTTAGTAATTACCATATTGTAAATAGTAATCTGTTTACTGTTTCTGTTCACAGCAAGTGTATTTATTATGCGTGTATTTACTATAGTGTTCACGATAGTTTTTGAAAGTTTTTAATCCATTCAACGCCAGGAAAAATGTCAAGTGTATCAAGTAACTATTAGTTCATTATACTCGGATGACGATGATTAAGTACTTAGGTAGTATATAAATTTTTATCAAAATCATGTACATCACATGCATGTAAACATTTCATGTCTGCAAAAGCACATAAAATTGTACTTGAATGTGTATGAATAGCATTGAAAACACATTTAACTTAAGTGATATCAAAAGTACCATATTAAGTCAATTAAGTGCAATATAATATACAGAATTAATTATTAGAAAAGGTTTACCCGTTTTAAGGATAATAATGATAAAATGTGTCTATATAGAGATTACGGGATGTCGTAAATCGTAAATACTGAGATACAAAATTTTTAGTGCCCATTAGCTTGCGGCACCGTTACATAATAGGTAAATATAAAAATACATGGCAGTCTTACAACTCTTTAATTTTACCTTACCTAGATATGTATGTGATTCGCACAATTGTCAGTCCTTGACTTATAAACCATCGTCATTTTTCACACTCTAGCCAGGCTGTAAAAATACATTTTGTACTTCCTTCAATTCACGTCATTCAGTCTTTGATTATTCATTAATATTTGGTTTAAAAAAGTATTTTTGAGATACCTACAGCATACAGTAATTAAGTATCTTCATGAATCGTTAACTATGAATTTTGTATCATTATTCTGATTCACACAAACTTCCTAAATTTTTTCTGTTCTAGCCACAATGATATTTTCACGTTTTAAGTAAAACTTGATTGAAACAATGTACATTGTGCATAAGGAAAAAAATAATTAGGAAATAAAGGATGCAGCATGATCCCGTAAAACTGCTGATAAGAGAACTATATATGAATTGAAGTTTGAAGTACACTGAATTGACCTTTACAGACTCATTAAAATGGCTCGTTATACCCATGCAAACCTGAGTTGGTATTGTACATGGAAAACATTTTGGGATTGCTCTTTATTATATGCTTGGCATATAATAATATTCTTCTGGTTCTGTGTGTATGTGTTTTCAAGTATTTACCTTCATCGCAAACACCAATAAAAGTCGCACATTGCATACACTTGTTAAGTGGCAAAGCTTGGTGTGCAAAGTGGATGTGGAACCAACCTAGGTATTTACTTGTCTATTTATACTTCACAACCATAAATAAATATCAAAGGCTAACTATGACCTAAGGTTATTTATTCAATATCCCTCTCCATTTCTCACTTAAGCATTTCAGTTTATTTTGCGGGCTTTGTTGATGTGGTCTAATGTAATAAGCTAGTGCTACTTTTATATCTCGTCTGAAAGTAAATTTTTGTCACTTTTGTATAAATACTTAAATATTAACTTAACGTATTCTTAATTTGTGATTGTCCATCACTAAAAGAAGTTCACGCGAAAAAACGTCTTATCAATATTTAAAATGAGTAATTATTGCTTTCTGTTTTCGTGTTAGCTAGGTGTAGGACATTTTACGCACAGTATAGTGCAGTTTGAAGAATAGTTTTCATTAGAGACTACAGATTTCTTAAATGGTAAAAGAAAGAAAATAACAATAGTGTGCGATGGAATTTATACACTGAGATCTTTGTGGAGGATCTATTTTGGAGTAATTCATCGTTTGTCTGTACTCGTAAAATGAACTTGAATAAAAAATGGACATTGTAAATGACGCTGTACTTTCAGAGTACTATGAATTACGTACAACAGGATTTTACAATTGAATAATTACAAAATATTGAGAAGAAACAATGATTTTTTAGATGGAGAAACCGAGCAGAACAAACCAGAAAGAAGAACAGAGATAAGGTTGTCCTCGAAATCTCACTCGTAAAGCTTACAATAGTTCCGTCAGTCTTGGATTAATTTAGTGCTCACAAAGACTGGAAGGAGGTGATCAAAAAGATAACGATTCCGGAGATGCGTTGCACAATAACTTGAACCATACTCCACGAAGAGTTTTTAGTAGTACCCACTAATTATTTATCCTCTTGATTATGGACGCTTATCCGCAGAACCAGAAGCGATAATGAAGATAAGATGAAATAAATGTGAGTCGAAATGTTGAAGTAGGTTGAAACTGCAACTTACTACTAGTTTGTTTTCTTGCTAACGAAAAGGAGAAAAAAATGAGTGAACTTTGAAATTTCTTTGTGTCTAAATATAATTTTCAGTCTGTATACACATGTATATTTTTTCCTTATGTAAGAGAGAATGATATCATGGAATGATGGAATATTATTTTGCTTCAGCTAACAACTAATGCGTCCTATCCAGTAGCTTCCACTTTATATTTTTTTATTAAAGATAATGAGACTACATATTAATGTTGGTTCTCGTTTGTTGAAGATTACAGACACAGAAGAACACTTGAACACTACTACGTACACTACTACTGGTAGAACCACTATTACACTAGTACATGTAGCTACTGTCGAGTAACACTGAAAATGATTAAGTACTTAGAGGAAGAACGTTACCATAATATGTACTGTATAAAGAACATACTGTATATGTAAGTCTTAATGTACAAATACAAGGAATATCCTTTCGATCTCTACTACGTACGTATTCTGTAAGAGCTACTAGCTTGTAAATGCTACTATCCTCATTCTCGTGATCTTCAGTCGTGAATAGTTATGTACACCACACACTGAATTATTGTATGTATGTATTTCTGCAGTTTAGTATTATAATATAATGTAACACTGATAGATTCAAATAAAGCGAAATGGGAGAGGATACAAAATGCGAACCAAAAGTGTCGGTTCCAGTTCGGCAAATAGAATTTCTTATAAATCCTTACTGCTAGTTTGCAAAACTAAATTATTACGCAGAAGAGTATACAGTACAAGACTTTGACTAGGCAATCTTCTTCTATCTTTTGCTTTGCGAAACCACCTTCCACACTAGATCACTAGAACTACTAAAAAAACTTCCTCACATCTCCTTTCTTGCAACAAGTTATACCTGCAAAATATTAACAACTTATTGTATTCTATTGCATTCTCAAGAAACTTGACTTTACCTGTGAACTGAAAATAAAAATCATTAACAACCTGCTGCAGTACGTATATTCACGCTATCAGCTACACACACCAACATACCATACACCTCTTAACTTTGCTTTCCGCGCACGCATCCAGAATTATATATTTCTAACCATTCTTTCCTTATTCAGTATTCCAGTATATTTTACTAGTACATAAAACAGGCCTCTCAATAGCAAAAACTAAATAAGGTGACTTAAACCTAAGTGTGCATCCTTATCATTCCCTTATGAATTAGTACTTATTAAAGGTACATGATTACTATAACCAAGGACCACCACCACATACCTAAAAGTTAGGTGCTATTGTTACATTTCATCTATAACAAAAACACCTACCTAGGTGTGTATTTATAATATACTAGAAAATTACCCGTCCTACGGACGGGGCCGTCACAATATCTACTCTATAATCAAACACTGTGTGTGTGTCTGTTTGCTGAATAAATTAAATGCCTTATGGTCTAGAATTCAAAACTGTGTTATGCCTTTAAAGGATGTGTCCTACGGATCTTCTTCTTGTGTTGCTTAGTAAATTCAATTACCCTAAACAGAAAAAATCTCCCGTCGCAAGTGCATCGATATGCTCCGCCCCCTGACAATTTAAAATTATGATTTTAACGAAAGAAATTCTCCCGTCCTTAGTACAGTTTCCCTAAGAGAAAAAATTCTCCCGTCGTAAATGCAGTTGCCCTAAGAGAAGAAATTCTCTCGTCGTAAATGCAGTTCCCCTAAGAGAAGAAATTCTCCCGTCGTAAATGCAGTTCCCCTAAGAGAAAAAATTCTCCCGTCGTAAATGCAGTTCCCCTAAGAGAAGAAATTCTCCCGTCGTAAATGCAGTTCCCCTAAGAGAAGAAATTCTCCCGTCGTAAATGCAGTTCCCCATAAGACAAAAAATTCTCCAGTCGTAAATGCAGTTATCCTAAGAGAAAAGATTCTGCCCTTGGGTTTCTCCCTTCTTGTGTTTTGTGTCATGCATCTCACTTCACCCAGAGTGTATATTTTTCTTTCTTTTCCGTCTTTTATTTTTTAATCAGTGAAGGAGTTTAGGTATGGACATAATATTGGATTCTCATCATCCTCATAGGGTATCTGAACGATGGGTACCAAAATCATAATTTTAAATTGTTAGGGGGCGGAGTTCTATAGATGCACATACAGACGGCTTCCTGGTTATGTAAGGATATCCGGAATCCGGATAATTTCGATATGCGAGATCCGGATATTTTCGATATGCGGAATCCGGATATTTTCGATATGCGGAATCCGGATATTTTCGATATCCGGAAATGGATACCGGGGATATTTGATGTGCCTTGATTTAAATAATAAGAAAAATTTTTGGCATAAACCCCTTTTAATTAATTAAAAACAATTGACAACCCCAATAAAATTTGAATAATAAAAATAATAATGAAAAATATTGTCTACGACGACAACACGAATAAGCGAACACAGCACACGATACGGTCGGTTGTTGACAAAAGGTTGGGAATGGGACAGCTAGTAGTAGGCAATGCATATGGTTTTGGTTTTGGTGCACGGTGATCACATTCACCACTTCGCATAATACAGTAGTACACTACCTGCACGTAATAAATGTACTTATTGTGTTGTGTGTATGTGTATGATATACATGAGGAAACAGACTAAAAGTGATCACGGACGAACGAATACACAGCCGGATTGGGAAACTTACAGTAAGATTAAGGCTCAGTTAGAGTTACGAATCTGAATTTGATTTCTGTATTCCTGTCCGCATTCACAAATTCCGAAGCGTTTAGAGTCACTTACGAATTGATTTCTACTTCCGAATTGTACTTAAATCGTGCGTATTTCTGAATTCACGAAAGTTGAATTATTTCAACTTTCGTGAATGCAGAAATCACATGCAGAAATCAAATTCAGATTCGGAACACTAAAGGCCTCTTTATATTCTTACGATATTATATCCAGGATAATCGGATTAAGGATCTTGTATAATAGAGCCTTCTATCATCACATGTTGCAACAAAAAAACTGCTGGAAAATTATTAAATAATTAGATATTACTATGAACAGTAATTACTACCTTCCCTGCAACATTGCATAACATGTCTATTAGCTGCAGCTATTGTACGAGCTCCTGCTAAAGTGCTAAAAATAAAAATACTGTCATAAAAGAGTCCGAGTGAATACTTATATATATAGTGATAACACTAACAACAATAAATAGCACAATGCAACAACAACGTAATTACGATGACTATATATTTCGTGTTGAAAGTTGAAATTGCAAAACCTTCAACCTTAGCATTGAGGATGCTTTACCTCTTGTATTGTATGTTTGTATTGCAAAAACGGTTCCGGTATTTTTCTCCTTAGAGAATTTCTCCTTGAAATCTTATATTATAATACAAGTAGAGCAACAGAATGTTACAGCATACAAATCAAATAATGCAAATGTAAAATTCGGTAATAAAAAGTTTGATGTGGGAATGACCGGATTTCACATTAATTATAAAATCCTATCTGAATAGCTTAAAGATAATGGAGATTAGCTCTCCCAACTATTCGCGTAATTATGCGAACCAATATGTATATAAGTGTGGAGTACCTAGTAGAATAACCAAGTAACACACTAATGCTGGAAAGTACGCTTAAAAATCACTGTGTCGCCGTCTTCGTAATGAATGTAAATAAGTTCTTGGTAGTTCCGTGCTGTGTATAGGAAAGTGAGTGAGACTTGACTACAGATACAACAATGTTGTAGACTGAACGAAGTACAATGAGTAAGGGCACCGACAGATCAGTAAATGTGAGCAAACACTTATGTTAAACATGAGAAACTATCAAGTTTGTGACTACCACTGTGCAATCTGGATGACTTACTGACGATAAGAATTGCAAATTATAAAAAGTCCAAGAGACTGCCACAGAACCATTTTATAACGTACGTAATTATAAAGAAACATCCATATCAGCTAGTTTCCTAACAACTATGCCGGCTTTACGATCTGATGATCTTCGTGTTGAATAAGTATAGTGCTAAGTTATAATTTAATGGCATCCCCTATCTGGCCGTCTGTCCTTTTGACCAGTTCTTTTCAAGCTGCTCTTTTTTGCAGCATTACTATTACGTACGCTATATGCAGAGAGGTACATTTAATAATACTTTACTTGCCCACTATACAGGCGAAAGCTCAAAGATTATGAACTACAAATGGCAAATCCCAATGTATAGGATAAAGTATACATCTAAAATATATACTCTTTAAGCATTCAATAAAAAGATACTTCGTCTTTCGTACGTTTGTCTATTTGCGATGTACGTATAAATCTTCTAGTATACCTTGTACATTGCATTGCAACGATGCCCAGAAATCTCCTTATTAAGCTTTACACAAACAGTCGTTGGTATATCACCATATATGATACTTGATTTCAGTTTCATGCTGCCTTTCCATTATATTTGCATAGCATGCTTAGTCTCTATGTTGTAGTGCGACCTTTAAAATGGAAATTAAATGAGCTTTCTATAAACTGCATTATTCATAATGTACCAGTCTTGACTACTTGAGCCGAACGTAATTCGTAAAATAAGTCAATCCCATACACACAGAAAAGTATTTGTAAAAAGCCATTCATGAGCTAAATGAATAAGATACATGTACAGAGACTATGTATCTTCGTATCTACATACAACTTTTGTATATTCCACTACTAAAACTTGTATCTCATTCTAAATATCAAAAGCTTTATATATAGTTATAGAGAATTCAGACATTTCTTTAAAAAAATATAAAGTCAGTTAATTGCAAGTTACCTAGCAAGCCGTTCAAGGGGTCAAGCAAAACAATGTATAAAAAGTAAAAAGTATAATCTTCAATTGTGTATGCTTTGCTTATATAAATCTTTGAAGTACTATCTTTACAATTTAAACACAATATATGCGTAAATACACATTTCCGATTCACGAATATATTTGTCTTCTAGTATATACAATATACCCATAAACATAAATGTATTTCCCAAAAGTGATTATGCTCCTTCTATACTTTCGTTCGCACATATACATTCGTTCTCGGCAAATAATTAAATGCATTCGTAATTTGTAAAACGAAATACAAAATAGGAGTAAAGTTATTCGAAAGGCAAACAGCAAAAATAAACAGTGCTATATAACTAAGGCTATGATTGACAGCCTACTTGTCCTATAGCAGATATGTGCAATTAAAGAGATGAATTATATAAAATGCCTTGGAACTTAGGTATCAAATATCAGCCATGAGTCTTACCTTTTAATTTTGACATAACCCTTTATAGCTTTTTATATGCTGTACTATATACGACTAGTCGAAATTAGAAGGTCGATTGTCACCTATGGTGGGTAATGAAATACTTCCTGTACTATTCACAATTTTGTTTACTACTCACTCATTGTTTACTGTTTGAATACATGTACTTAACTGTATATTCTAATTCATCACAGTACACATACACACTATGAATTTCTTTGTATTAGTTAGCGCATAGGGAATGCCACTTCTCATGAGCTAAAGAGTTGCTGATAATATTACGCATTACTTCCTGGACTTCCTTTTCCCTTCCGACCTCTTTTTTATGGATACTTAAACAGCTACTAAACAACAAAACATGCTCTTTATATGCACACCAAAGTCATAGCTATTTATATTACACATGTACCTTAAGATTATTTAGATATGTACAACAGATTCATTAAAAACAATGTATGAATTCTCTCGCAATAAATAATACGTCAGATAACACTGTTTTCGTTTACTCGCACTGTTACTTACTCACCACATAGACGGTATACTCAACTCACACAAATCAAGATACACACAAATCTCAAGGGATTTCGTTCATGCCTGCTGGCAAAGGATGTTTGTGTGTCATGGATAATTTTGTCGTGAAAATACATGATGATAATGTGTGGATCGCGTATAAGAAAAATGTTTACTAAATGCTGTACGTAAGTAGTACACTCAACATTTAACGGTACCTGTCCTGCCTTAAGATGGTATTTACTCAATTGATTTTTAAAAGCTATTACTTGTATCATTTAATGAAGTTTATTACTATTTTTATTTATTATTTATCTAGTACCTGTATGAATTTTTTGGGCACACAGTACACAAAAAGGGGCAAATATCAATAGATACATTGTCCTACCAGTTCATTTGCTTAAATATTTATTGACACATAAAAGCGTACATTATTTCTAAAACCGTTCACTAATGTAATGATTAAAATGTGAAAGCAATTCCCAGCCTTAGGATTTCCACAACACTGAGCATTCTAGGTATCTATTACTTCGTAATATTACTGATATTTCTTGCTCCGCAGTAATTTACGTATAAATTGAATTAACAAACCTGTTTTAACCAAATGACGCAATAATATTAACATGTAGTAGTGCATAAAATAATAATACTTTGTGATAGTAAGCATCACGAATTTTCCCTGCTTTGGTATTCTTGTTCATTAAGCTACTTAATTCTCCATCTCTGCTAAATATAAGGCACCTACCTATTACTGGCTATCCTTTACAAGATACCTTACAACGTAGGTATTATCATGCGCGTGGTGAGAATTGCAGTGGTATATTCAGAACTGGATGGGAATAGATAAGTTTACTATGCTTACTGGGAATAGTGGGAATACAGAAAAACTTGTCATTTTGTTGTAAGCAATAGATTATAGGCACAATCTACAGGGAAAACATATTATATCATTGGAAGCAACCTGAAAAATGCATGTTCCATTATACTACTAATAAGTCACTTCATTACTTAGGTGGACGGACGCATTTGTTCTCATGTAAATTGTAGCCATGCTTTAAGTTTTATGAAATCAAAAAACAGTTTTATTAGAATTCAAGGTAAGCAAATAATATACTTTTTCGTGGGGTAATTTTTTTATTTGGTCACTGATCGGTAAGGCACATATAATTGCCCCTCCTCCCTCAAATGTGAATCAGTGAATCCTTTGTGCTAACGACTCCTAAGCAAATCTTGAAATATTAACTAAAAATGCAGTTCTTTTGTTTTTAAAATATTGCGGAATCTACATAACTTGTTGTATTGGCTCAAAGTTATTACGTATGCAATTTCTTTATCACGTTCTAACAAAATTTTAAATATTTTGCATCTTCTACCGCTGTACCACAAACACCATTTCGTATAAATTATTCAACTTTTCATGTTACAATCATGCAACGGCATACACGTCAATTAGGTGCAATTAAGTAACATTGGATGAATACGTGAGTATTGTCACAAAGACAACTAATTATGCTATTTCAGTCGTTAAATTAAATTAACTCATTAAATTAAATCATTAAAAGTAAAATTGATAATGAAACGAATTTACCTACATATTAAGTTAGCGAATGAATGCGGTTTTAAACTTTTAAAAGAACAGTCATTGAAAACTGAATATAAAATTGGCTGTCCAACCATTTCGATATAAATTATGTCCTATAAAAAGGCAAAAGGTTGTATACTAATCCCTTCCCCTTATTAGGCGAAAAGACGTCAATGGACAAAACCTTTAATGGAAGCGACATATAGATAAAAAATCCATCCACGCATCTAAATTGAATTTGTCTAGACCTACTTTACAAAACTTAATAGCTAAATCTTTAATCTCATTCATGAAACAAGTTTAGAAAAATATTAGGGTTTATGTTTTGGTTAGCCGAAGGACTACTTGACGAAAATTACAACTTAGAAAACAACTTTACGAAAATAGCTTCTTGTGCGTACTTGTCAGAAGACTAAGCAAAATAGAATAAGATGATCTTTTTCAAAATCCAAACATACCTGTTTAGTCTTAGAATGCGCTGTCAGGAATTTTGGCATTTGAAATGGAAAGTGAATTAGATGATGTTTGCTTCCCTTTTCGTGTCTGCTATTGCGGATATTATTTGAACCCCTAAAAATATTCATTTGAAATGTGATGAATTGCACAGCACATTACTTGCTGCACATATCTTTGGTAAACGAACGAAGTGTCTCAAAAACAGCTAAGTAATGAAGGAAATGTATATGTTAGTGCCACAAAGATAGTGTATACTTCTATAATGTAAAAATTGAAATCTACTATCTACTATGTAAATGACATTTCTATCTTCTTGTCATTAAAAACGCATTACTGGTACTGACATTGTGATACTTCATGGAATTAAAATTGCCACATGTTCTAGACAAATGGCCATAAATAGTGGTCTTTCCAAAACACTCTGAAGATACGAACATACCGTAATAAAGATACACTGCACTGCTTTGTAAAACAGAACCTTTTCAGTAGTGCATCGTTATCGTTTGATAGTAAAACGACACAAACCTACGGAAATTACATTGTTCAATAGTATAACATTATTAAGATAAATTGGACTTCAACTGCAACTGCGACAATTTTCCTTCAAAGGATTTCCATTTCTGTAAATGTGGAATGGAAATACGTACTTGTAATAATTAATTGGCAAGTATTCTGTGGCAAGGCAAGTGCATACACTGTACTTAGAATTACATTATAAACCAATACGTCAATAATAAACAGCTATTACATGTAATTTGTCTTTAGCTGATGAGGCACTGCATACTACACTACAACTTCAAAATTCTAATGCACATGCTATTCTGAACGTGCACTCTTGTAACTGTAAATTTATAGAATTTATACGTTATTATGTTGCTAATTTATTCTATATTATATCAGTGTCTATTCCGCATTTGAAAAGTTGACTATAATTGTGGTAGATGTTCTATTCATTGCAAGTAATGAATGACAGTTGTTTAAATAGACATACTAGATCTGCTTATTTGAGCTATTGTTGATGCCTACGTGTCGTGTTCACACATATTGCATATAATTAATCTACTCGCCAAGTTGACATGTATGACGCAGGTAGGTAAGTCCTCTAAACAGTACGTACTGATTGTACACTGTAAAATGAACTAAATTCATTGAATGTAGTGTAAATACTGTGGCCGGGGGACACCAACGAATTTCCCACCTTTCCGTCAATACTGCACCTAATTGTGAATGGTTTCACCATTGCTTTGTTATTCATATTTATTACATAACAAAAATATTTTTTCATTTGCTATTTTGTGTATTCATGTCAAAGTTAATTAGTATAATAACTGGTAACGTTATCACAATTGAGCACGAAGTCCACGGAAAATAAAATGTGTAGTAAATCCATTATTCGTGTGCATAATAAAGATACGTATCTTGTAAGGTAAATATGCAGAATAGCACATGTAGAAAACTTTAAATGGTTCAGATCAGGGTTTAATGTTAGGATATAATATTTAACCATTTAAGGACATCAACGAGGACGATCTTTCCCATCTAAATTAAGTCATTATTTTCTTTGCAGGTATCTCCTGATATAACTTTCGAGTGTGTAAGCTTTGCAAAGTACAATGCAATACAGACTTGATAATACTTAAAGCGTTATATGCAATATAACTATTTGATTGTTCTCATCTTAATTGTGTTCCTATACGCACTTGTTACTATTTGCAATGCACAAATAATGGCACAACATTCATTAATAAAACCATTACAATTACAAACATGCAATACAAAGAAGGCAGGCAGTTAATAATGCTATAACAATAAAAACAGTAGACTTTAATTGACATGACGCTATAGAATCTAACTAACGTGATAGTGAAATTACGTCACAGATGCTGCATTGCACTTAAGATGTAATAATTTTCTTTGCTTATGAGGTGACGGTGACAGCTCGTGGTGGCCAAAGGACATCTCTTATTAGTCATTGTTACCAAACAACAACGAAACGTAGCGTGCTAAGTGCTAAAGGTGTTTATTTGTGAGCTGATAATGAATTTTTAATTCTGCCAACAGAAATTAATTCGTCAAAGCTAATTGCTTTTCATTCACCTTCTTCATTCAATTCAAGTTGACTTACTTTCATTTTTAGTAGCTATCTATTTGCAATTATACTTTTAATGTTAGCCTAAACAATATTTATTATTGCACATAGAACACACTTGCATACAGACAGTTTCTATTATTATGGGACACGTTTATCTTATTGATCGTAAAGAGATGTAAACAGAAACACATACTTACCTCCATGCATTTAGGTACATTGTATACATAGCACTTATTTAGCAGTGCTCTAAAAATTTACCTGACTAGATTACTGATGTGCATTTGTGTTACATATACGCACATGTAAGTTGGCAAAACAATAGTACAAATTAATAAAATCGTGAGGATCATTAATAGCTGATTTAAATGTCAATGCCAACATTCAGCATTGGTATTAAAATTCGATTAGTAATATGAATCAGTTTATGCAACTTCGCAAAAATTGAGTCAAGATTAAAGATTTCATTAAGAAGGAAAAATTATTTTGTCTTTAAACTGATTTTAAATGCATAGTGCTATTAGCTATTACTTATAATGAATGACCAATTATTTTAATGTTTATACAATGTAAAATGCAATGTCGGTATTTATGCTTAGACACAAATAGAATCAAGATATCTTAAGATTACTTAAAAACAATGGGTAAAAAGAAAACGAGAGCCATAAAAATAAAATTGCAAGTTTACTTATTAATATAATAACTTGCAGTCAGCGATTTGCGGGATTGATTGACTGTAATGCGAAGGTTATTGAGTCGCATGGTCTTCGAGTACTAGGGCTCGAACGGTATTATTTACGAAATGGAATCCATTGAGGCATGTAACACAATGGCATAAGTAAACGAGTTCCTAATTTATCATTTACAAATCTCACTTTTAGAATTTGGCAATGATAAAAAGAATTTAGTAGGACAAACAATACCTACAAATCATAGGGACAAAGGTTTGAGCTTTGTTGAATAGCCGACTCGTTAGTTAGACAACAATGTGAGACATCCGTTAAATATAATCCAAATAGAGTGATAGAACTGATGCATGTATGGAGAGATTTGACTACTAACAAGTTATTACAATTATTGTATTTTGCTTAGTTGTTTGTGTACAATTGGAGAGAATGCCGAGAGAGTCACATTTGGAAATTCAGCATAAACTTTGAACTTGGATTCCTTATTTGACAGTTGTAGAATGAGAATATGGAATGGAACCAGCAATCTCCTTCGTGAACGATGTTGCAAATTGATATCCATGACAGAGAAAAGTTGTGGTTGTTTTTTAGGATTTGTAATTACATCGGCAAAATAGCTGAAGATCTTATAAATATACACGTACTATCACCTAAATGTGTAATGCTGTATAAACAATTTTTTCTCATTGTTCTTGTTGAGGTTGAGAGTGAGATTATGTATTAAAATGTTAGCTATTCCACGTGCGTGAATTTGACCATGTGGTTCATTAAATGAAAGGTTAATAAATGCGGAAACATAGCTAGACATACGTAATCGTAACCGACGTAACGAATGATTTATATTGTAATGCAAAAAAGGAATGAATTTTTATATCTAATACTAAAAATAGAACGCTATGCTCTACTAAGCTATACTTATATTTACACTAAGTGGACCTTTATATTCATTTACAATCTGCCAATAGAGTTAGCAGAAGAAAGCCATTTAGACATGCTTGAAAATAATACGCTCTTTACAAATGCGTCATGCCAGGAATACTACTTTCGTAGATGCTACGGCATATTTTCTATGATAAACACAGGTGTTTAGGTATAAAGATAAATAAAGTAGATAATATCACCTTTTTACTACCATCTAAGTCTTCGGTTTCTTCTTCCTGTTGAAAAGTATGTATGGCGAAATCGGATTCGCTAAAACTAAGTGAGCTACAGGTACTACAGTCGGAAAGTCTTCTTCTCTGTTGTTGCTGACTGAACTCAGCATCCAGATCATCTAGAGTGATAAAGGTCTGATAACCTTCCTGGCAAAGGTCATGGTCGCTGACAACGACGGAAGGTGGTCGTAATAGTCGTCCCTCTACGGTTAACGTCATCGGAGTGTCTTCCTGCGGGGCCTTTGCATTATTCAACATGAAACGTTCTACGGGCTCCGTCACTGAATGAGAAAAGTACAAAAAATTACCATATGCAATTAACAAATTATATTCATTCAATACTATTACTTATTATTACCTACATAGTACATAGAAATTCAAATGAACGAATCCAAGGACGCTAATATTTGATTCACTCCCTATTTTACTTTTAAACACGTTATAAATAGAGAGAATAGTGCACGAACACGAAGAAGCAAAAGCACCATAAAAACCCTAATTGAATTTTTCCATGCACAAGTGACAGCTTTTACGTACGTAAGAAAATTCTTTCACACTCTCGGTCAGACCAGACCAGACAGGTACATCGTGCACGTGTAATTATTTTAGATATCTAAATGTTAGCGGGACAATTGGTAAAATGACAATTTCAGAAGTACACCGAAAGTGATGTTCTATTTTTACTTGCCAGAACAAATGATACCAAAATCTTAATTGCCACTTCTTTTTAATTCAAGACTTCACCCAAATTTTATAACCCAAAGTATCCAAAACACTAAAAGTAGTGGACTACATTTAATTTTTTACAAATTATTTCTTTTGTTCCTCAAGATTTCTAAGCTTGCCTAATCGCCCATTCCACTTTGATTCCAATTTTTCCTTTGAAAAATAATACAACTCCAGTGATTCAATAGAACCGCTCTTCCGTACCGGATTCTGTAAAATTCTTTGTTCAAAGATGTTACACCACACGGCAATGCAGGTGGTATTAACAAGTAGCATGGAAGTCAAAGCATATTATCTAGAGATTTTTCATTTTGAAGTTTGCATAGGTATTTTTGAAGGTGAAAGAAAATCTTATTTCCCCGCTAACATATAATAATGCATTATTGGTAAGGTCTACTTTCTACAGGTACTCTGTATTATTACATACATCATAACATAACAAATTATTTATTTTACTGTTTACCTATACGGACATAGACAATACTAAAAGCGAGATTGCATACGAACATATATAGGGACTTTTTTATAAGTACAACATGAGTAGGTAGTAGGATTGTGGTGATATATTTTCTTATGCTTGGAATATTTTATGTACCTGTAAAATTATCACTGCTGGATTTGTCACTCAGATCTGACTCTTCTGCACTGCCCACGGCAGAATCATCCGATCGTTTTCTACTGCGTATGGGACTTGGGATTTGGAGTAGATTAGGAGTGGATTTAACTCTTCGAATAGACTGAGAGTCTTGTACAGCTGCGGTGGGAAAAATACAGCATCCTTCGTCAGACTCATGGCTCCCACATTTACTGCTTGAACTATTAGTGGCATCCTCCAAAAAGTCATTATTGTCGTCACTCATAGCAAATATTAGTTCCTCTATTTTCATCCTCGCAGTCGTCCTAGAAATATTATCGTAGAGGGAATGTGGACGTGGCGATAGTGAATGTGGATTTCTGGTGCTCAGGTACATGAAGGATGCCTTTATTAGAAAATCTTCTCAAATATCGTAATTTAATGTTTATTGCGCGTTTGTACACCACTCCTGTGTAATTAATCGCTTGATAAGTATGCACTCACGTTTGGATGTAAACAATGTAAAACTGTTATGAAAAAGTTCAAGTCAACGTACACGTAATGTGTAATTATAATGTAGATAATGTTTCACAGGCACGTTGTCCTTTTCACTGAAAATGCAGCTCTTCTGTAAAACACACAGTCTTTACGTAACGCAATACTATTGTATTTGTGATTGTACTTCACCTCTGCAGTTTCTAGCCTGCTATTTAGCCAATCCACAACAAACGCAATTTAATGGTAATAAAATAATCGTTTTCCTTTTGCAATGGCAATGAAACTATTTGTGGTTTATATGTGGTCCGGTGATGAGACGGGAAGAATTAAACGCTGATAGTTAGTCCTTATACTAGAACTGCTCTAGCATTTGTATATAGGTAAGTATAAAAGTAGTGTAGGTGGTTCCCATTAGCCTTACTTTAATCGTAAGCAACAATAGTATAAGGGCTGAACCAAATGGAATCGCTTCGCCATAAAATAGTTTAATATTAAAACAAGTCTAATAATAGTACATCCTTTAATATACTTTGCACCATAACTGTAACTTTGTAACACTTTTAATAACTGTGTCTGCACGGTTTACTTTATGTGAATGAGCTTCTAATCCAAAGGAACTAGAAAATGTGTAGGTAGGCAGTTAAATTATTTTCATTTGTACAAAATTACGTACTAGTATTTTTGCAAAACAGGATTGTAATGATTGTATTTGTATTCGTATAAAATAGAATGTAATCTCAATTTGTATGTAGAGTAACGAAGATTTAATAGTTGTGTGTAGAAAAACCAGAGCTCGGTACTATTTGTAGGAATAATTAACTTTTTTGATCCTTTACAGTTGGAAATGGATTTACATAAATAGCTGTAGTAAAGTGTAAGTAGCAGTTGAGTCAGAGTCAATAACTTGAATTTAATTTGAATTTTGTATTTGTACAATTACAATTGCTATACTTCTCACAGATTCACTGGTACAACTACAGAGAGAGGCAGTCAACAAAAGACACTTGTTGTAACAGGTATAATATAATAAAACCACTTTTAAGTTGATAGGATGAGTAGTGTAGGCTTTGTTACACTTTTGAACATTGAGCGAGGAGATTTTGTGTCTGCCTCCGATGGTGTCTGCTGTAAATCCAAATTTAAGTGGTTTAACCAAGAGAAAAATCATACTTTCACAGTAAACCTCATACTCACTCTTATTGGAACTAGAACACACCTTAGTAGTAATGATGGAAGGCAAAATAAAATCTTTGTGTGGATCTTGTTGATGATTCGAAGGATTAATCATAATCATGACTTGGTCGGAAACCGATAATGGCTTGTTGCACTACTACATGCAATTCAATGCAAGGGAACATTGAACGTGCACTGACTGTTCGTTCGATAAGAAATTCAGTGAGTTGTGTGATGTAAGTTATATTTACATTACGAAAATATGAAATATACACGAAGATAGCATACCAACAGTAGTACCGTGGAGTGAAGTACTTCTCCTACACACTCAGTAAAAACTTCTCTTACGTGTATATTTATTATTTTTGGTCGAGTGACTTGACCGTGTTCGTTTTTTGATTTCTGCTACGGAAAGGTGCTTATTTTATTATTCAGTTCTGTTTAATATTTCCACACTACCTGCTGTACTGTATAATAGAATGAGGTAGAACAAGGAAAATTTAGTTCCATTGTTTCTCATAAGAACTTAATGCAATTAAGTGCAGGGACGGACACGGACGTAAGTTCTCAATTGCAATCAGTCATCAGTAGACTCACGCGGTTCAAAGACGCCAAATGCAAATCTAATTGTATGATAAGAAACACTTGAAGAACAGCACACACCAGACAATTCAGGACACACTAGCAGAGCATCGGACTGGAAGACTGATTTGATTACTTAGTGGAATATAAATACGAACGAACATACTTATGCACTATCTTTTTAAAGTACATTTACTACATTACATCCTTTAGTAGGCTTGTGTATATTATTTGCAGTGTAGTACGTAGTATACAACTCTAGTTGCATAGTCCGTGGTATCTGTACCTACGTGGATGTGTATTGTGCACTGTGTACTCCTGTTCTCGTCTCATGTCGTGTCATAATATCGCACATGCACGCAAGTCCCAAGTAAAATATATCCTGACTGATTGTGAGCACTGTTTACCGTTGCCTTTTCTTCGTCTTTTGAACTTTAAATGAACTAACGTCACTACAGTCACATTTCTCCTGTTATCATTTGCTGATGGAGCTCAAATCCTTTCTAAGGCCATTACTATATATTCAAACAGAGATAGCAACCGTTACAGTTTACTCCTTCCCCTTTTTACTCTTGGGGGATTGACTTTTTATTAACAGTAGATGACGACGATGTAGATTCGTATTGCATTTCTATTCCATGATATTCAGTTATCGAGAAAACACAGTCTGGTGAGTAGTTGGAGTGTATGACTGCGAGGACAAGAATTTCCAAACCCAACAATTGCTTTACAGGATAAATACAGATGGTAGAAACGGATTTGAATTCCCTTATTGGATGTTCGATGACAATAGTGCTTGACTCTTCTGTGTTGGAATTTAGTAGGGAAACTATAATTACTATAGCATTATAGTTAGTAATGTAGTCAAGCGAAACTACCTTAAACACTCAAATACACTGCAGCAGATGCACTAGTGAGGGAAAGGCAGTAAAATAATTGATTATTCCAAAGATGTAGCAAAAGGATCGTCCATTGACGTATTCTCTTCTCAATAAAATCAACCTGAGCCAGTAATTTACTTGGAATAAAGCAAGTAAAACCGTATACCTTGTAATAGGTATTCATTCAATGAACTCATACATCCGCAACGTAAAGCAATTTCAAACTGGTCATTAATATTATACTAATAAATACCGTACACACTAGGTTTTACTTGCTATTACAGCTTTTAAACAATAATTAGTTTGTGGTGAGGAAGAAATGATGATGCATATTAGCTCACAGTAGCTTAGAATCGTCTGATTACTTTGTGAGATGTTCTTGCAAGCTAGTCAAATCAAAAGGTACATACTTTTAATCTTACTTTAGGTACTACAGAGTTTAGCACACATGATTTGCTTCACAGGCACCCTTTAATAAGTCATTGAAGAATTTTGCTGTGTGAAAGAATGTGTAGGTTCGTGAGTTGACTGAAAATTTCTTGGTGACTGATGATGGACAGTGACGAAATTGAATTGACACTGAATAAGCTGATTCACTCTCGATGAACTGCTAACGTGACGTACATTCAAACTGCAAAGTAATAAACAAATTTAATTAATGCATGGCATATTCAAGAAGTTTTATGGCTCTCTGTACACGATGTGGTAATACTGCTATGTAAAACTGTACTACTTTTACTCAAATCCTGCTGCAAATTATTAAAGCTACTTTTATACTTTTAGCGTTTTCTAAAAGTGGTTGAAGATTTATTTGATTTTGCATTTTGTATTATGCACCGATGTTAATAATAATTACAGAAAAACGTGATTAAAATATTTTCGAACACGGTAACCAGTTATAATCAGAAATATTTAAGCTTTTGTGTCATAGGCAAAATAACAACCTGCCGCTGGCAATTGTATATATCCGGTTAAACTGTACCTGCGATACGTAGAGGCTACAGAGTAATAAATTATTGTCTGTGAGATGACTTTGTAACTACATGAATGAATCTACGCATTTATGGAGAAACAATAAAGGCATGTGGGCTACCAATTTTTACCTTTACCAGTCAATTTAATGCTAATGTTGATTACATAAACAGTGGTTGTTTCATACCGTAATATGTTTATAGAAGACTCATAGTAAACATGTACTTTGATTGTACTTGGGTATGCTACTAGGTATACGTATTTTTCAAGGAATAAATAATAGGAGTACTCCGCATATCTGCAGGTTAAGTGGCAAGTGGATATTATTAATTTCGAAAAAACTATGGTTTGTCTAGACTGCAGACTAAACAATTTTTCGATTTCGTTTACATCCTTATGCTACTGTAATGGTCTTGAAAGGTAAGCAATATATATGACAACGATTTTTGTATAATACTGCTTACACAAACAGTCATAATGTAAATGTATGCATTTGCATTCTTTTCATTTACGTAAAGTAAACCAGTTCGGTCAATGGAATATGCCTAATAAATATCCAAGTGTTATTGTTCTTTGATTACATGTGAGTTATGTCACTACTAAGAATAAATAAGTATGCATGCATACATATGTTGTAGGTGTGCTTAAGGTTTACTAATGTAATCAGGACGGAGCCAATTCTAGGAAATAATCATAAAATATGTTTGCTACCGACTGTCTAAGCGACGGAAGCTAATATCTACCTTCAACAGATTGTGGTACCTAAACTAATTGTGTCGTGCTATTTCAATGCGCACCCACTCCACATATTGACCAAAATATGAAGGATCTTTCATTAATTTTGAGTTATTGTAATAGCATCTTGATTTTCTGAGAATTGCATGCTTATTGGTGATTACCAGTGAGTCAAAGCGAGATAGTGCAAAGTATGGCTGAATTTAGGCAGCGGGTACAAGAGGCAACGTTGCCTCCGTTGCCTCAATTTTCGTTGCCCCCGTGGCCTCCGTTGCCTCTACTGTCGGCCACTTCACTTCTAAGTTTCACGGCAACAATTCAACAATTTGAAATTCAGTTGATGTTGGTTGGGTTATGGGTAGGAGGTTAGCAATAATTACCGTGCACAGCGTAACGAGTATTTACGAACCTAACCTAATAAAAACATCCCTAAATTGAGTTTTCGTTGCTTTTATTATGTTAGGTTCGTAAATACCTTGGTATTGGCACTGAGGCAATTGCAATAGCTTAGAAGTGAAGTGGCCGACAGTAGAGGCAACGGAGGCCACGGGGGCAACGAAAATTGAGGCAACGGAGGCAACGTTGCCTCTTGTACCCGCTGCCTAAATTCAGCCCAAAGTATGCCATGCCAGTTATTAATAATTCAAAACTTCCCAGCTCTTCAAACTTTCCCATTTCACAGTAACAATGTTCTGTCTGTATTCAAGTTTTTTTACTTTTCCAATTGTATCCTATTAGGTTACTTACCACTTACAGAAATTGCTCAAGCTTTACCTGTACTGCAGAAATGCTCAATGTTCCCTTTGCCTTACCATTTTCATTCATGGCTACCAATGTATTTTAAAGTATCATGGCAAAAACCTTAAGTATACACATACAAGTGTATATGTCGTAACGTCGTAAGTATATGTAGGTATAGGTATACTGACTGTTGTATTTCTACTCATAAATATAGATTTTTGAGAAGGGATATTACAATAATAATTTTTTAGAAATATCTGCCTTTGTTTTAACGCTTGTTTATAGGAAACTTTATTTAGAATAGCATGAATGTTTGTAAATGCGTAGCACAACATAGTTTACTTGAATTGAAGTACAAAAAATATCTATTGACATTACTTATAGTAGATAAGGATAAAAAATAAGTCCATAAAGAATTTTTCCGTTGATTCAATATTGCGGTTTACTTAAATACATGTTTCACTGTTGCTGTTTGATGCACAATTATTATGCGAATACCTGAAATGAATATCCATATCGTTCATGTGAAATGAAGAATGAACCATGAGAGATAACTTGGTGCTAATTAATACCTATAATATGCATAATAGGTATAATATAATATAAAAATCGAATTAAGTGTATGTGAATTGCAAAGTAATGTGGTCAAGAAAATAACAGTTGTAGCATTGTACGTACTATATGACCTAGGTAACATTGTCAGCCTTAAGAGCTCAAGAGAACTGAAACTAATGTGGAAGATATTAAGGATACTAATTTAGCTGCCTGGATTTAGACGCGTGAAAACCTCGTGATGAGAAATGATTATGTGCAGAAAATAAATGCATTACACAAACGGTAATTACCATTTACCATTTACACTGCATGTAATGCAAATAGTTTTCCTAAGTTCTAATACCCTGTGTTGTACTTTAAGCAAGGATGAACAATTATTGATTAGATTTAAGGATACTCCTTAAACAAACCGACTTCACACCTCCACACGCCTTTCACACATGCAACTCTCCTATTTAAAGTAAAATATGTACGGATAGTACAGACAACACAATTGCATAAGTATGTCAAACAGTGAATTTTAACAATAGGGTGTGTAATGTCTGATAACCCCCGTTATGCTAACCAAAACCATCTTTCTCTTACTTATGTACACGTGCTTATATATTTTTCATTTCAGGTCTGCTTAGGTGATAGTTGAAGTAACCTAATATTTTTTCTGCCAAAAACTGCAATTGTTGAATAAAACTTGCGTACGTGTAACGCAAGACGCAAAGTGACGTTAGTGTAATACTTGGCAGACGTTCGTCCATATGCCTTATAGTATTCTGTTGACATTTAAAGAAAATCCTTTTGGTAAAATGGTACGAAGGAAAATCAAATGAAAAAAAATTACTTTGCATATTTAACAATATTCAGAATTAGTATCAACTTGAATTTATCTTATTTTTAAAAGGAATATAATGCTTCAATTTTTATAATAGGGTACAATGGTTTTGTCGGCGTATCGATGTAGAGATCGAGATATATTGACAATCTATTGAATTAACAATCTTTGCTCAAATAATGTTTGTAGTCAGTTTTCTAAAAGAGAAAATAAGCATATAAATTACACAAAAGCATTTTTTGCCAAGAGATAAAAAATTTTCTTATTGTTAAAGCATTGACGTATCTAGGCGAAAGGCTAACCATAAGTTTAACCAGGTGTAACGTGTAACATCCAGTCAATGAAAGTGATAATATTATACGCAAGCAAAAACTATATTTATTCAACCTATTATACAGATGAGTGGGCTCACAGCACACCTACTAATACCACTACATCACTGTCACAAATGAAGGAAAAACCTTATAGCTCATATCTGTACATGTAAAGGTGTCTAATCTGCAGAATCTGCACACACCAGTATATTAATAACATTTTAGCATCCGACCATCATCACATATTGCATAAATTCAACTAATTAGAAACACTGCATGAAAAACAAAATCGTAAAAAATATGTATACTGCTTAGAACTAATTTTACTATCAGTACTCTCAACCTCAACTATTTCAGAAAGTAACTAAAAATGCAATATTCATACTATTGAATCTCACTCAGCCTATGCAATTGACAATTGATTATGGTAATAGCCATTTAATATAACTATTACCTTAAGAATTAGTGGGTACATTTCTACTTTTTAGAAATCATAAGGTGATTCTTTAAACATAAATATTAAATACCACAAATGTGTACTTAATATGGTTAGATTGGTAGGGTTAATTTTTAGAGTAATGCATGTTAAACACTGTATAAATGTTTAGAAGATTAATTACGATTGTGATTAATAAACTTGAACAGAATGTCACCACCTTGAAACACAAATATTTGTGTACTTGTACTACATGATAGGAATACAATCGTAGTTTATGCATACTTTATAAATGGACTGACTAGTCTGCTAGTCTCAGCATCAATAATTGAAAAATCTCTACGGGATGGACTCCTTAGATTTGAAATGAAAAAAGGCATTAGTAGAGATGGTAAATGCGTTGCAGGTGTAAGTACAAATGAAGTGTACCCAATATTTAAATTTAGTTTAAAAGTTGTGTATGTAGATGGATAAGTAGAATAACTCTATCATCAGTATTAATGCAAGGGAACAATTTCTGAATACTTTTGTATGTATATCTAATTATTAGGTTAGTTAAGCACGCTCTAAGTTTTAAGTGTAAGTAAATATTGAGATGCTAATCATATTTATTTGCTGTCGCAATAAACGGTTTTCTAACAAGAAGAGTGGTTAAATATCAAGCAGAAGTGGCATCTTTAAATTATTTTAGTAACGTATTAGATTATGAATGTCGAAAGTAGAAAAGTACGTTACTTTTGAAAGGAAATTCACGACATTACTTACTTATTTATAGAGTGCGAATGCTTCGGATGCTTATTAAAATCCAATTGGCCTACTCATTTGAGGTTCTATGTTTTACTAAACGGTATATCAAAAATTTTGTTTTCACATAGTACACTCAATGATTTTATTTCAATCATCAGCTCAACTTCTTATCACAAGTATTGTTCGATGGATTTGTAGTACTATTATTTGTGCAGACGTCAATGAGGATTGTCTAAAGTGCATTAATTAAACAGTGGTAAACAGTCAATAAGCCATTGAAGGACAGAATTACTAATAATTTCCATAAATATGTTTTAACTAGTAACGTGACGTATGTAAGTTCAATTTCTCTCAGGCCACGGTTTCAGAGGAATTAGAACTTTGGTAGGAGGTGTGTTCTGCATACTAATTAGACTAATTACATAAAGTTAGCATCTGAAGAGGGAAATAAAATTGAACATTGTAGCCTAACAATGTATCTTTTTAGCTTCCTTTACTTTGACAATACTGCAATATCTACTTTATAACTTGCCTGTTTATGTGAACTTTTCTATTAATACCTCTATTATCCTAATTTCGGTTAACTACCATTAGAGCATTGATTAGCACGTAACTGGGAAATTGCAAGTAAGTAATTAAAATTATTCGGTCATAGTCTTCCTCAGATATGGAGCCTATGTGGTTTCATACAATCTAAAGCTGAACAGTGCATATTACGAAAAGGATGTGAAGTTCAGAATTCTTTGGACATCTAGATTTTACTAGTAAAATTGCACGCAGTAAGCAGACAGATATAACAATATGGCAAGAGGATACTAAGGTTATGTATCCACCACATAAGGACTACTATTTCTGTAGACTTATTACATTATCACATAATTATTTACCAATGGGTCGCCATTAATGTAACCACTGTAGTGTAGATACATATTGGTCTCTATATGTGGTATGTTCCTTTATTACTATTTTGAACAGGTTTAACTCCTTGTTCATTGGGCCGCAATGGATACATACATAAAATACAATAGAAATAGCTTAAGATTAGCTGGCAATGACAGGACAAACAAAAGCATTAGTTAAAAGCCAAAGTCATGAAAATAAGGCTAGCAAATCGCTGTTTGCTTGTTGTATAATGTATGTATATGGTAATTATGGCCTTTCAATTATATTCAGCGTGATAGAATATGTCATGAAAGATAAGGTAACTACATTAACAACACCATAAGAAACAATACCAAATAAAGTAAGGCAACTAATAGGTGTTTATAAATCTTGCTCTTCTGTGTACTACTTCTGCTCTAGTGAATCAAAATGAATTAATTATATTCAATTCATTCCATCCGTTTGCGTACAACGGACGTTCAGGCTTCATGCATGGGTATACCTTTTACAAAACTTTGAGGATGAGGAACCTATTTTCCCTCTGAACTAGTTAATGTTTAAATGCCTCCTAAGAACACTATGGGTATTTTACAATATATCCAAAATTTGAACATACCAATTTGGTCTATATAGTTCTATATTCTCAACCTTACAATGCAATTTTATTTTGCATATCCGCAGTGCAGCAAAAATTGATATCTAATACATAGTAACAGTAACAGAGCACGGTTTGCAATAACATCACCTAAAACGCAACGTCCTGAAGTAACACTACTGTAACAGTAATAGAACATCAAAAAAAATCCTGACTGTAAAGCAGCATTATAATCATTATGATCATTATAATGCAGCATTATAATCATTATGAACTAAATTCTAAATGTATAACTGACTGCAGATTAGTTCGGTTTGGAGATTCATCTGAGCACATTTGTGTGACATTCATCTGTCATATAGCACATCCTTTTATTTGCTTGAATCAATGCTAACTTGTTATTTTAGCCAATCGATAAGAAAACCATTTATGACTTTATACAATTTCAACTAACCATATATATGACTTTACATTAACAGTTAGTAATTATTGTAATGAAATTTGATCCGACATTACACTGGAAAACGAAATAATAAGCTAATCTAAGTGGAAACTTCGTAATTCATACAAAAAGGATTTCTTAACTTTTATAAGTTTTGTATAAGCACATTATTACTTCCAAGCAATGTGTCTAGGCATTAAAAATCCATTTCCCGGAATTTTATTGCATTGTCACTACAGTTCTTTAAAATGTTAAATAAAATACTACTTCTGAGGGGTATTAACCCGAATGATCTTAAAGATTCTTTCGCTTGTCATGTTAAATAAACATGAATGTGTTCCGCAATAGTTTGTAGTATCTGTCTGTAACTACTAACTGTACCTTGTACATACCAAGTACGTACGCACGCTTAGAATACAGATAAGGACACAACAGCACGGCTACACAATTAAAATTAGCACATTTTCTATATTCACCTTTTATATTCAGTTTACAGTGCGTCAATACTACAGACAATATATAGGTAGATTGTAGATGGCATTTGCAATTTATACGGATTTTATCCGACCTCTTAATATGCACCCGTTTCTATTAGTGCCTAGAGGTAACTCGAGTGAGTTTTCGTGTACTACTTTTATTGGAATTCGTTGACTTTTTGACTGATGCTATCTGTGCAGACATGAAAATTTACAAAGTCATCGTCATCATTCCTTAGGTACTCAATCCCACATTCGTTTACATAAATTGAAGTTTCAGCCTTCTGGGATCTAAGATAAGCACAGACGAATAGAATGCTCTACATTACGAATGATGACGGCAGTAGCTTAAGTAATTTGGAAAATGTAGATTAATACAACTGACTAAATCTCAAGGAAATCTTGTATTTCATTTTTCAGTACTACCCAGAGCGAACGATCGACCTGCTTTAATTTTCATGTGAATAATAAACATTAGTGTCAATAACCGAAAAGCTTTAAGTATGCACTGGTCACTGAGTACTACTACAGCTGTAAGTTGTTCGAATGTCATTTGTGGTTCTTAACTATTTGAAAAAAGGAGTAGTACACTAATTGGAAGTAAACTGATAAATTAAGCTTATTCGTTATTTCACATTGAGAATATCAATATGCAGAATACATTTAAAAAAGCTTTTCACAGACAACGCTTTGTTAAAATTTCTTAATATTTTGTTTGGCCGTGTTACGTTAATAGTTTTCTTTGCATACAATACAATCAGTACTTATCATTTTGAAACAATGTTACTCAGTAGAGAAAAGCAACACACCTTTAAGTAAACTTGATTCCTTTGCTTAAGGTATTGGATTACAAATTCCTTTATTTTAGTTTTAAGGAAACAAATATTAAATTTGTCATCAATTTTAATGCAATGAATCATATAAGACAAAAGGTATACTTACTTTGCTTGTTGCCAAATTCTTTCCCAGACATAAGATATATGAAAAATGTTCATTAATACAGTAAAGCATGGTGTCTATTTAAAGCTACTATTAAGCACGTGGACCCAAGTAATAAAAAGGATGGAGTAAATTATCAAAAATATGTGCAAATAAGACAAAATATTCCAGCACATCTTAGTCTTCGTAGGTATTTGAAGAATAGTTGTTTATAAGATGTAACTTGTTATTTCTCAGCAGATATGCAGATCTATGTACTATGTATGTAGGTGCGTTTCACTTCGGCTAGTTCTCATGCTATAGATAGTTCAGTAGTATAACCACTATGATATATAATATAATCAAATGGGAGACGTGTCTAAAAAACTGACTACAAAAAGGAAGATGGCCTTGCAAATAACATAACATAACACAGGTGAGTGAAGAAAGAAAGGCATGAAATAATCGAGAACTGCAACAAGAAAGGCAGAGAACTGTCTATGATTTTATGCACATGGACGAACCATTCATTCAATCCATTTTGCCAGGTCAGCAGAAAACACGAGCTATCAAAACATTCAAACACCACACTAGGATACCTATACGTTATGCTGCAACACAAACTTCAAACCCAAAACTCAAAGGCTTAAGGTCGCGTTTTAAACACATATGGCATTAGAAATAATTGCAGGTATCGTCTTGATTGTCGTTTTGTGCTCTCTTACTCTATGAAACACGAGTATACCTATACTATCATGTGCTATCAGTATTCACATCAGAGTATCATAACACAACATAGCAGTGAATTCTAACGATTTGTATTGTATATATTGCCTGCAGCAAAATAAGGTTTGAAACTTATATCCCAGCATTCCAGACTGTTTTAATTACATACCGAAAATTCAAGATACCTAGAAAGGTCTGTGTGAAACGCAATACCAATACCCTTAGTCTTTAATAACGACTTTTGTACAATTTCATCTCATTTGGCAGCATTATAGACTACAGCTTCAAAACTGACTAATAACGATACAAAAATGGATTGCAATACTCCGTTGTCTAAATACATGATTTTTGCACATAACGTCAAATTACAGAATACCAAAGTAGTACTATATTGCTACCTACATTTATAGATTTCAAACTAATACATTTATTCTATGTGTACTGTGACATGTTAACAAACGCAATACTCATACATATCAGGGTGCAAAGTGCAAAGGTGTCATTTAATTGTGTACCTGATTATAAATTCTATTTCGTTTTTTGCAGAGACTACGCAAAACTTCCAGTTGAAATCAGTCGTAAAATTTAAACTAGGTATTATATAGTACATATATAAATTAAATTCCTATTATTAAACGCCTAACCTATCTATGCGTATGCACTTAGTAATGTCTTCTAAATCTAAAATTTTAAATGACCATGTTTTGATTAGTCCTTGTCAAATATATATCTTTATTATAGACTATTCGAAAATACTGTGAGTGTTGGTTGTCGTAATTTGATTTACAATTTACAATTACTTGTGGCTTTGCAAAACAGAGAGAGTTTATATTTCATAAATACTGTAATTGTCATGCCGCATCATTAATTCTAAAATCAATTTATACTTTCTCTTACGTGAATAAATTATTTTCTAGAAGATATTGTTTTATCTATTAAGTATATAAGTTAAAGCTTTACCTGGTAAAAAGTTTATGTAGACTGGAGAAATAAGTTATAATACACAGTTATAAATACTCATTGCAAATCATTCCTTTGCGAATTAAGAATTCATTCAAAACATATGGAATGTATTTTGGCACAAACAAAGAATGATAGTTCCTGTACAGTTTCACTTTCATAAAAATGTTAAGCTATATATTGAAAAGGACGCCTTAGAATTATGTACACAATTTTTGTGCATATAATATTCACTGTTCACTAATCAAAAATTCACAAATTTATTCACTTTACATACTTGTCTTAAGAATGAAAATTTCGATGAAATACAATATTGTACGATTGCGGTAACAAAAGTATTGTCAGTTTGCAGTTCATCAATGTAAATATTATGTATTATAATTGTGTTATTTTAATACAATACGAATAAGTAATTAGTAGACTCCAGCAACAGTTTTATCAATTTGACTGTGAGTATATTGATAAGAAAGATTAGCAATTCTATATCTCTAAATTGCGTGTGAAACTACTATAGACTATGATAGAGTTAACTAAACATCTGTATCTACGTCATACCAATAGTCATTCATTTCATGATGGATTATTTATTAGACAAACGAGTAGAAATAACAAACCTTTCCCATTTTAGCTTTGTATTGGCTCACTGCACTGTCCAAGCAAATAATTTACTAAATAAGTATAGCTACACAAATTATGCTATATTCATATTAAATTTTGTTATACACCACTGCAGTAAAAAATATTATCACAGTTCCATTTTACTTACAACACACTAAAGCACTGCCTGCCATAAACAACAAAACGTGTACTACTATTAAATTGATTCACCTTTTTTGTTGCTATATTTTAATGTGTACTTACATTGTAAACTGTCTATGAGTGTAGTACCAATATTTGAATAAATCCACATAATCCCTTTGCATGCGTAATCCCTATTTAGGTAATTTTTGCAAACGTCAACACTTTCCTCAAACTATACCATGCTTTTTCTTGTACCTACATATCAACTAACTACAGAATAATACATTGTATATACCAATATCGCCAATACGCAATATGACTAACATGGTCCTTTTGTTTATTGTTCGTTTTAGAGACATGAATTTATTACTGATATCGACGAATGAAATAAAATATGTACATAGTATGACCCAGGCATACATTCGTAGTTTAATAGCAGTAATACTGGTATAATTTTATTTATATTATATCTAGAGATAATTTTGTGTACCTAACTGTATTGTTTATCCTTATCGTTATCCTCTGTAATCAGAGATTGAAAACAATTAATAAGTAATTCACCTTACGACCGGACTCCGATTAATCCACATCTATATAATAATTCAATGACAAAGGAAATTGTCCTCGGGTCAGTAGTTCACAAATAAAACCTTGTAAATAATCTGTGTCTGAGCAGGCATCCTACACTATGTGTGGCTATGTGCTTGCATGACGTGAAATGACGTACATTGCCAAACCACTTGTTGCACTCATCTTTGTTTACATTTGTGTGTATGCAAAGTACAATTTTTCTTCTAGCAATAATGCAATTTAGTGTTTGTAAATTTTTTGCGCATTACATTTGTACCAGCTCATTGAAAATCATTCCTTTGGGAAAATGAAATACAAAAGAGAAAAAACAATATCACACGGTGTTTGCCCTATAATTGTTAACGATGTAACGAGAGCACCTTTTAGGAATGTGGAACCCACTCACATCACAAAATCACAATCCACACACAAGGCAAGAGTTTAGCCGAAATGTCTCACTGTCCTGTCCTATTGAATGTACGTACTACAGATATATGTTGGTATGTAGGTGTGTATATTTGTGCCTGACAACTGAACTTCAACTTAACACACAGTGCTTCATAATATTCTAGTAGATTTAATATGCTATTCACAAATTCCTTGCATGCGTAGCGTATATTATGGAACAAATGCGATCTTCATAGAGGTTCTGCTGGTTTGTGAATTGTGACTGACTTGTACTTCAGCGTTTAAATTGCTTCTTGCTATCTGTATGGGTTGTAATATAGTTAACATATGTAGGAGTATACAAAACACACAGTAATATTATGTTCTATGTATACTGTTTGTATTTCAGTGCATACAACATAATATGGACTACGGACCTTCTCTCTGAGATAGCACAGCGTAATATACATTTACTTAACATACATATTGTTGTAGTTTCATGGGCTCTTGGGAAGTTACTATTATTTGTATATTACAATAGCTATATTACCATTATCTATACTTGAAGAATCGAAGAGTAGAGAAAAGGGCCATGCCATGGTAGACATACAAGAGACCAACTTAACATAACACTGCACAACACTCTCTGTGGATGTGGATAGTGTGGAACACAGAATCAGAAAGACGTAGATAGATCTACGTAACCCCTTCTGAAATAAAGTGAAGAGATTTTCTTCAAGATATTTACCACTTCTACCTCTGCCACTACGTAAATGCATGAAGTACGTAATATTTTATTATATTACTTACAGTGCATAATATCAATATCGTGCGTGCTCTCATCTATGTCCTTATACTAGCGTTTCCATACACTTTATTGCGGGCAATGTAAATAAAGCTAACAAATGAAGGTAATACTAGACAGTAAAATATTACAAAGGTATATAGCACTGATACTATTTCTCCTACAATTCAAGCTGTCAGTAATGTTAAAATGTATTATAGTTCCTATTAATAAAGCGTAAGAAAATAAAATCATTAATACTCTTTAACTACTACTCTATGTCTGTTATCCTTTGTCCTTAACTTTGCAGTTCTCATTTGTAGCCTAAATACATACACGAGAGTAATAATGAGACTTGGTGTATTAAAACAGACATGTGCTCTTTTCTAGCAGTCTAAGTGTAGTTATTCCTTTAAGATCTCAACCCACAATACTGAATACACTTGCTTAATTTATTTATATATTCGATATAGTTATATTGCGTGCTAAGATAAATATTATCTCTACTCTTTTCATTATATAAATATTACAGATGTTTATTGATACTTTATTTGTTTGTATATAACTGAATAATAATTTTCATATGCAAACTTATATAATACTGTTCAGTAGAACTCTGTAATGTTACCTTCCTAACCACTGCTTTCTGTACCACACTATATTTGCATGACCAAAAGACACCTATTTGTACACTACAATGCAATAGCAGTGCACAATGCAAACTAAAAAAGAGACCAAAAGATGCATTGAAATAAGTATTGTAAAGATTGTAAGAAATATAAACCCACTTAATATTAAATCCTGCTCCCACTACTACTGTACAACAACTTCATGATTAATATACTATTGAGTGCATTATCCATACAAGCTGCTTCTTGGTATTCCTTCCTTATTCAGTCAACCAACGCAACGTTTAATAGTCATACCTTATTTATATACTACAATAAACTGAAGTTTAGTATTATATTTATCATTTATATAAAGCAATGACTACTAAGGGCTATTAATAATATAATAATGTTCAGCTTAGGTAGTTTAGTTGTAAATATCCACTTTTGAGTCCTAACTGAAAAATGATACGTCTTTTGCAAAGAAACACTCTATTCTATGAAGCAAAATTTTCATTTTTAGGTAAGCAAAAGGGTATATCGTATATTAACAAACATTTCTTTGTATTAAAAAAACGTTTAACCATTATAGGTTTTGAATTGATCAAGGGGTCTGTTTCTTATCTCAAAATTGCAACTAATATTTTTGCGTGGTAGTTCTTCATAATATATTGGTGTAAATGCATTATGCATTCATATAAAACCAAAACTAGGCAAGGCCTCCTTGCATCCTTGCAAGGATTTCTCATTCACACAGTCGACCTTATTAATTGAGTATTAAAGCAACACAAGTCCACCGAAATATTCTCCCTGCAACCAGAAAAATTTGATAAGAGAACAAGAGAAATGCAAATGACTGTAATAGTTATAGAATACTCAGCTAAACAAAAAAATTTCACTTCAAACAAAGCTGGTTGTAAGAGATGCGATACTGTGATTTAATGGTGTAGCATATGCGGTACCTACGGTGGGTCTGTTTATGGTATATTTGTGATGTCTGTTGTGCATTGTGCGACACATACAATAGGAAAAATATTATCAAGACAGTAAAATGTTGACTCGGGAAGACAAATCAAAAACAAAGATGAACGAATTTATTGCAGTTCATATTGTTCGATATTGCCTTAATCGACGATTAATACCTTTGAATATATACGCGTGTGCACACAAACAATACATTCTGCTTCTTAACTGTATTAACTTTTAAGCAATTCTATTCACAACTCCGCGTCTACAGGTAATTGAATTGCAGCTGCACATTACATGATACGACACAAGGAAGAGAAATATTAACACAACTACCTGTACCTAGGCGCTATAAATTACCGATAATAGTGTAATGATGCTTAACAAGGATGGAACTTCTTTCTTTACCAGGAAACATTGCCTAAAATCTGTGTGATCCGTATGATCAAATTCGGTATGTGTATGTGTAGTCTTTTACACTACCTTCATATTGTTATGTTTACACTGTTAAATATAATCGTGAGCACAGTTTGCAGTTAACTATTATTCGTAAAGAGAATACTGATCATAACAGATAATATTTGTCTTTGCTTGACTTGACTTCCAAACTCGTCAGTATAGTAATTCACAGAGTCCATAGGCCATCATTCTTGTGGAATATACTTTTCAGGCATTCATAGTTCATAGCATCAAAACACGAAGAAAGCTTGTCTGGGTGAATAGCCTCTTCCAATAATACAAGGTAGAACTAAAGGTATTCATTTTGTAATTGTAATTTTAAGTGGAAGGAAAAGAGTAATCTTATGGATCTTTACCACAATATGAAACCAGTAGTACAGCTATATCTACAAAACATATACGTTATGTTGTTATATATTATACCTGTATACCCCACCATCACAATATATTATGTACGAGAACATACATGTACTCATCATTACTTTACTCTTTACTGAATTCATTTGCACCGTACCGATTGCCTGTATGTTCTCAGTTCTCGGGTTCACATTAGTTTCAAATGTTTAATCTTTAGTCAAATATAAGTTTGCATTATGACTATGACTCATACTCATGAGGTGTAGGGGATACAGCTACGGTATAAGTGCTGAGAATTTAAACAAAAATGTTATATTTCAATACACACATTCAATAATCAGTAACCAGACAATAGGTTAATGTTCGTGTACTTTTCTGTGCTTTTGGGCTAAATAATTTAAAAAACATCGCCAAGCCGTAACATAAAGCGAGCCAGAGGGTTAAAGGGAATTAATTGTGTCTTTACAGAAACTGGGGCTAAATTAAATGGTTATCATGTAAATAATGAATGCTTCCAATATCATCCTAAAAAGTTAGCTTACTGCTTTATAAAGTGGGAAATACCAAAAAGTTAGCTTACCGCTTCATAAAGTGGGAAATACCCAAAAAGTTAGCTTACCGTTTCAGAAAGTGGGAAATACCCAAAAAGTTAGCTTACCGCTTCATAAAGTGGGAAATACCCAAAAAGTTGGCTTACCGCTTCATAAAGTGGGAAATACCCAAAAAGTTAACTTACCGCTTCATAAAGTGGGAAATACCCAAAAAGTAAGCTTACCGCTTCATAATGTGGGAAACACCCAAAAAGTTAGCTTACCGCTTTATAAAGTGGGAAACACCTAAAAAGTTAGCTTACCGCTTGATAAAGTGGGAAACACCCAAAAAGTTGGCTTACCGCTTCATAAAGTGGGAAACACTCAAAAAGTTTGCTTACCGCTTCATAAAGTGGAAAACAACTAAAAAATTAACTTACCGCTTCATAAAGTGGGAAACCCCCAAAAAGTTAGCTTACCGCTTCATAAAGTGGGAAACCCCCAAAAAGTTAGCTTACCGCTTCATAAAGTGGGAAACACCCAAAAAGTTAGCTTACCGCTTCATATAATAAAAGGCATCCAAAATTATGAGTATACCGCTTCCCAAAAGTGGACACACCCACAAACTATATTTTACACCTAAAAACCCTAATTGACTGTCTTATTCAATATAAAGTGGAAGTGGTGTAAAATATTTTTTACTATCCCGCTAACAAACTACTAGAAGCGGTGTAAGATATTTCAGTACCCAAAACCCCATTTTCATATCTTATTGCTTATAAAGTGAGCGCGCGTTAACTCCGAAAGGGGTGGGGTGACCACGCCCATTTTAAATAGGGTTCCTAACTAGGTCGAGATGAGTCCAAATCCGAGGTTTTATCCAAATCGGTCAATGCCTTCAAGAGTTATGGTGTTTACATACGTACATACGTACGTACATACGTACGTACATACGGACAGACAACACGGTTCCATAAGTGAGCCTCTGGCTCGCTAAAAACTGTAACAAGAAGTAATGAAATTCAGCTATCTATCTCACTGTTGCCTTTAAAGTATTTTCTTTGAAGTGAATTCGTCAGACAGCTATTTTCTACTTGGAGGCATGTGGAATTGAAAATCTTTAAAGTGCTTGTAATTACCATTCATACAAATCTCGAAATAATGATCTAATCATATTTTACAGGTATTGTTATTTTTAAATAGTAAGATTCATATATAAATGAAGACGCCGATTGCAGATACAAAAAGGCACAGATACTACTCACAAATAGGAGCTATCATAATTTCCTTGTCTGTAACATTTGCACGTACGATGCCGTAGCTGTCCCGTGCTCTTCCATTAGTTCAAGTCAATCTGAGCTTTAGTTTACATTATACTCTGATGATGTAGGGAACAGCACGTAAGGTGAGAATCCAAACAAAATGTTATGAGTTGTATACTCTTCTGTAACGTACCAGACTAGGTTAAGTGTGTCTCGTGCACTTGGGAAGTAATTCAGAAAATGGCAGCTTGAATCAGTTTCCTGATCACTCTTGCTAAGTATTGAATGACTGCGTCAGATACTAGTTCTACATGGAGGCATCTGTAAGAAGACCTTACGTGCATTAATGACCATTCATAACTGCAATAACGATATCTATACAGTTATTGTTATTTTTAAATAGTAAGATTCATATATAAATGAAGACGCAGATTGCAGATACAAAAGTGTACAGATACCTGTTTGTAGAATTCATTGCGTACTTGGTTATTGGTAAGGCGAAGGCCAGGCAGGTAAGGCACGGCATAACGGCAATTCAAGCAAAACAATTTTATTGTTAATGTAAATTGTCCCCATTTTAGCGTAATAAGCAAAGTAGTACAGATGGAACATCATAACACCAACTTACTGTCTAACGTAGTTTTGTAAAGAACTTTTTCGAGCCTATGTTTATTCCATTACAAGGAAACATGCAGTTCCACTATATGTCACCCTATTCGTATTTCTGAGTTCTTTACTTTTTGAGTGTCTTTCGTGAACACAGAACACTTGATACAATACATTAGTACTTCTATGCTGGCTGAGAAAGGTACTACAATAATAATTATTAATTGTGTGGATTGCAAAAATTTTCGTTGTGAATTATTACTAATGCTTGCTTAAAGTAAAGGAATAGAATACATTGCCAAATGAGCACGATTATGATAATGTGCATGATAGCTGTAGATCAGAGCCGACGAGATGAGTTTTCAGCCAATTGTATTGTATACATTCGCATTCATTCTAAAGTATACCAGAACTACCAGATCCGCTGTAAAGTGGAAGAAAAGGATATTCTACTTTGTTGAGTTTATAATGCTGAAGTACTAAAATGGAATATAATGTTTACATGTACATAGAATAAGGAGTCCTTGGAGAAACTCGATTTCACACAAAGCTTTACGAAGACATGGCAGGAATTTGTTCAGCTGAAGCTGTACATTTGTGGAGGAGATTGTATAATACTTACAAGACTCAAGACACCCTACCACAACTACCCAATAATAATATTCACATTCCTACTAATAATATTATAAAAGCAATGTAAATGTAACATGTAACCGGCAATGTATTGGGGTATGCCGGGAACCATGACCTCCTTTTTAACTTTATGTGTTGCAGTAGTTGCAAATTACTCATATTCTGTGCTGGGTGTATTATAATTTATAGTACTCTTACTGACTAACTGCAATACTAAACTGAAGCAAGCACAGTGTAAACCATAAACTAATTTTGTATTAGCAATAAGGGGGCACAGAAATACGGACGAACGAAAAAATGACCACCTTCCACGATGTATTCCCTTTATAAAGCAAAGTTGGGGTTAATTATTTTGGTATCAAAGCCAATGCAGTTTCAAACTAAAATTCGTAACGTATTCCATTGTATTCTACCTATTTCCTTCTTTAAAGCCTTGTTTAATTATGCACTGGTGTTGTTTTTGATTGTTTGCAATTTCTACTAAATGCTAATCATTCATTTTTTTTACTTTAAACTAGAACAGACTATTTCTTAAATGGCGAATAATGAAAAATGCAAATGTTCTGTGCACATGATGAAGTGTCAGGAATAAAAAAATAGACAGTTTCTCTGAAATATCTTCATTCGTCACAAATGCAACATAGGAAGTATATTATATTTTTAAAGGCGTTATCTGGGTATTTAATCAAAGAGACCAAAGCCCATGTCATCGTCCTCTTCTTCTGATTCTTCCTTCTTCGCCTCTTCTTTCTTAGATTCCTTAGCTGGCGAAGCAGCAGCAGCAGCAGGAGCAGCCGCAGCTGCAAATTTGCTTGGATCCTAAGAAAATAGGGTAATATTGACGTCAGCAATGCATGAAAAGATTTACAATTTTCTGTGTAATTCATTGGTATTAAAATAAAAAAGAAAGATAGCCCACAAAGATAAAGCATCGTTAGATAAAAGGTACCTTGATGAATTCTTTAACAGTTTCGGCTTCCTTGAAACTAATGTCTGTCATAGCAGCAACAGCCAAAAGATTCTTGAACCCATTGATGACGGAATGGGGCACTGATGCAACTGTTGGGTATCCGATTTGTAAAGATACAGCAGCTACATTTCGAACACCAGCTAAAAATCGAGAACGAAGATCTTCAGGCTTGATATCAAGGATCTTAGGCTCAAAAATGGTACCAGAGTCATATACCATTTCAACCTAAAAGACGTCAATCAAAATTACAGTTGAGTATTGAGATTGAGAATTTGAGATATCTTTGAATACTTCGTATGGCTAGAGTGTTAAGCAACTTTATTACCTGAAGACCGTAAGAAAACGGTGAGATGTTCAACATATTTAGAAGAGTTGCTTCAGAAGCTCCGACTTTGTCTCCTACCTAAGAACCATTATAATGGGAAATATATAAAGAGTTAACGCATTACGTAACGGTAGTCAATAAATAAGCCCTAAACAACGTACCTTTAAAATATGCACATCGTTAATGATTTCAATAGTTCCCTTAGAAATCTTGGTGGCGATGGCCAAAGCCTGGAAGAAAGATGTCTTTTCTGGTCCCAGACCGGTGTTTTGAGATGGGATGATTACATCTCCTGGGGCAATAGCTCCGGGTCTTGCTGGAGCACGTACCTTATTTTCCAACAACTTTTCTCTGACTTCGGTCAACTCTCCACTTGTGAAAACAAAGCCAACATTGCCACGAACATGGGGCAAGATCCTTAAATAAAATACTTTCATTAAATATATGATCGATGCTGTTGATTTTTACAATATATGAGAAAAGTCAGCGATTGCTATTCTTAGGGCTAAAAAATTGAATTACTTTTCCAAGGCTGGGTTGTTTTCCAGATGACCTTTAATAGCCTTTCTCATCATTGTATTTTTCCCCATCAATACAACTGCAGTCCCCCGAAGTCCGATTCTGATCTGCTGCATTTGCTTCGAACCGACATTATCAGCTCCTACAATGAAACATTTAGGATATTCTTCCATATACTGCACCAACTTGGTGAAGTAGTTGGCTTTCCATGTGGCCTTATCCTCCCGACCCATCTTTTAGTGTGAAGGGATAGTTTTTAAGGACTGCAAAACATTACATAAATACATAATTACAGCCCAAATTTAAATCAAAATATCTTTTAGTACTCGGCCTCAAAATACCTAAAAGTCTGTCTTGCAAACGAATCATTCGAAATAATAATTATGTTCCTTTAAAAGTAAAAAGGCGACAAATGCAGTACACTTTCTCTTAATATTTTAGAATATTAGGATTTCCTCGTATTTCTCAAACGGGCTTGGGGTATCATACACTTTTTAATATTGAAATGAATCCACAGTATTTTAATGGCTAACGATTTTGGTCATTTTGATTTTTGACTACTACTTTATGTTATATAAAAACAAGCAAAACTAATACTATAATATACGCATTCAATTCAATGTAAATATAAGTATAAGTATCCAACTGGTCGATGGCTGGTGTGTTAAAGTTAAAATCAGAAAAAATACCTACCAAATGTTAGTAGAATGTGACTCATGCTATGAAGAAAAATTTTAGCTTTCAAAATTTCATATTAATTTTTTTTAATTTCAAAAATACTGCTTACCTTGACCAAAATTACGAGTAGTAAAAATTCGGCGTGCACGGCTAGCGCTTTGCAATTGCCAATATAAAACTCATACGTCGCCAGTCGCCTGAGAGTATCATACTGAGCGGTATGTACGTCCGCAGATAGATGACACTAAAACCGTTTTTGTTATTTGTGTACGAAGTACGACGATAAGTACGACAGTGACAGTACGTACGAGGTACGAGTACGAGTTCGAGAATTAAATGAAAATGAAACTATGCTGTCTCACTTCACCTCATCTCACAATTCACAATGATAAGACTGACTGAACTCACTGAACTGATAGAATTGAATTTTGGTTAACATTCTTAATTGAGAATTGAGATAAAGATAAATAACACTTTATTCACATTATTCAGTGATGGATGAATGCATGGAAGCTTATCTGCCTTTGAATGACTTTATTGCGCTCTTGCGCTCATAGTAATTCCAATTTTGAAGAACGAAGGACAGCAATTTCGATCGAAACCATATGATTTCAGGTGTAAAAGTGGTTCGATATCATTTATGGTTTATGATTAGGGATTTAATTCTGCTGCTCCAAAGAAAAAGGATTCACTAACACTAACATTTGATTTAACTATTTTATTTTATTTCCCCTCAAACATTATTTTTTGGTATTGTTACAAAGTAGTATTAATCTTGTATTCATAGACTCATACTGCAGAACTGCAGTGTAGCATTAACCGCAATGAGGAAAGGAAATGAAACAGTTACTTAGGCCTTAAAAATCTTAAGAACTTCGTAGGGTGCCATTTTTGTATATAGCCAAACAGCACCAAAAATATCGTTTTACATAAAGAGACAATACATTACTTCTTTAGAGTTTCCTAAATGCTAAGCATATTTGCAAATGGATTTAATTACTAAACAAAACTCTAGTTAAAACCAAATACATGGATAATAGACTGGTTATAATTTATTATGAGTTTTAAATACACATGTGTACCAACAACCCCTCTCTTTTTAGTTGTCATTTTACATGTTATACACAAGAACACTATATTATATATACATCAAAGTACATGTTCTCCAAAATTTGATAGTATTTATGATCTATGCGTCTTTTGTCCTTAGTTCTTTAGTAGCTGGTCCTGGTATATACCATCTGCATCTGCAGGAAAACGCATATTTACAAATAACTTAGTATTGGCTTTCCAAAATCTCAACTTTAACATAGAACACTACAATAACATTATCAATTATAGGACAACAAAAGCTTGCTCAACACGCATTATATCCCCTTTTATCACAATCATAACATTTAACAATTACCTAGTGTTGGAATAAAAAATTAAACAAGTTCGAAGACAAGATATTTACAACACACATACTCGTTCGCTAATTCACTAATACAATAACACCACAAGTAGTTTGATTACCACATAGAAAGTGCAGCATTTCAATATTCACGATTTGAATTATATATGTTGACGTCATTGTGATTAGTAACACTCACTTCTAATTGTTCTATATTACAATTTCACTATTTTGTGTAATACACACGATAATACAATGTTTTGGACCTCCAAAATGAATAGCTGTTATCAAATTTAAGTAAATACACCCCTTTGCCAGGAAAAAGATGACTTCCAACGTAGACTTCAACTTGCGCATCCCGTCTGTATACTGGGATTATCACATCTGTGTTGGGTTTAGCTCCTTTTGGAAGAAGTTCCCTGCCTTTCTCAACATCTTGCTGCAGGGCGGTGAACGTTTCGTCGTCTTCTTCATCATCAGATGAATTCTCTTCAGTAACATGAACTGAAACAGGTTCGTCTATATTAGTCCATTCAAAAAACAATCCAAATCCAATATCATAAGAATCAGTTGCGAATTCCCAAAACAAACAAGTTCCATCTTCATGAGTTGGTACCCGAACCTTAAGGTGAAAAAATTTAAATTAACAATACGAAAACAAGCAAACTTCTCAGACCAACAAATGTACTATAACTTGTGGTACATAGTACATACCGTGACAGATTCCCCTTGCCCGATTCTTATGATAGCTTCACCTCCTTCAGATTTTACCGATTCTTTGAACTCTTTGATATCTTTTCTGGTCCACATGGAAGCTGCTGCAATTGACGTATTTTCGTTTTGTCCGTCTTCACTGCCTTCTCTGTCTGTGTCACCAGGCTCTTCCACTGAAGATGTATTACGTGAATGATTTAAGTTCACATCTTCTTTGCTTACGTTTTCGTTTTCATTACTCAAGCTTTCACTTTCAGTGGATTTTGAATTCTGATCAGTAAATAATTGTTGTTGATAAATTTGTCTCATATATTGTTCATAGTGTTGTTCTTGCAATTGCCGAATCAGGACTCCTTGCTAAGAAAGGACAATCTTTTATTAATACAACTGCATTATATTATTTATTTCACTAACTGCAGTTTTAGAACTCAAGTTAAAGAGGTTTTTTAAAAATAATATTGCTCATCGAGCTTTCAAAATACATTAAGATGATCACTCAGATGGAATATAAAACTCCTAACTACAAACTATTAATATTTTACTATGTGTGTAGCATGAGAGAAGGGCAAAGTCAAATGTAAAATGTAAAAAACCATAATGTGAATTTTCTCCTATAACAGAAATAACTAAAACAACGTTTATTTTCATGAGCTTCTTCAGGGGGCAATAATAATTATTATAAAACAAATATTACTTAAGTATAAGTGGAAGAACTTTAAAAGACAATATTACATAATATATCTAACTCTCATACAAAGCATATGTGATTCGTACGCTTACTTTGGTACTTAAAACTTAAAAGGTAGAAATTACCTGTTCTGGATTTCCTGGATACTGTTGTTCTGCGTAAGCTTTAAACTGTAAAAATGTTTGTTTATTAAGTGCGTCTTGGATCCGTCGTTTTTGATCTTCAAGCCGCTGTTTCTCCTCTTCTGCTTTACGCTGGATTTCTTTGGCAATTTGATATTCTTCCTGCTTTTGGTGCTCTTTGTCAACTGCTTCCTTTTTAGATTTTTCTTTTTCTTCCAAATCTCTTTTGTGAGCTTCAATAAATGGCTTGAACTGAGGACATTGTTTGTTTAGCATTGTAATGAAATCAAACATACAGTCTGCTTTACTTTTATCACCAAGAGCTTGCCAAGCGACTCTAATAAAATTTATAATTATTGGTACATCATGACTTCTTATTACTGTTATTACCGAGTAGTTGTAAGTAAAAATTGATAAGTTCTTGAAACTAACCTTCTATCTTTTCCAATAACATCTAATACCCCTAATGGGGGTACAGTTTGAGGGTCAAATTTTCCGTGAGAAACTTGGCAAGTAAGACCAACCAGTTTTAATCGTTCTTCGTACGAAAAGTGCATCGCCTTCCCTTGTTTATCTTTAGAAAGGAAAAATACAAATATTACCAGGGAACAAGTATTTTACAAGACTAAGCACAGTGACTAAACAGCATTCTCCTTACTTTCCTGAAAATTTGCCGTATTGTAATGGAAAGCAAAGTATAAATTAGAGAAAAAATTTAAAAAAATATACGTAAGAAAAGGTCAATATGTAAGCTTCCGTACAATTAGCACTGCATATAAACAATATGTGGAATCGAATTAGAGAGGGAAAAGGGCTATTTTTTACAATAGTCCGAAACAAAATTGAAAGAGAAAAAACAATTATGAAAACTAGTTTTTGAATTTGAAATTCGATTAACTGAATTCTAATACAGCCGAATTTCCCTACAAAATAATTAAATAGTGAGCAGATTTGGTACCTTTAAAAAACTGCAAAGCCAAATTGTACAAATCTTTCAGAGTAAATCCCCATTCCGATAAAAAGGGAGAATCGTCTGCAGTTGTACAGTTGTCCAATAGAGACATTGTTAAAATTTATCGGTTTGTTTCTGTGATTGTATATGGTATAGTATAATAGTTCAAATAATATATTAAACCGGCTAATCAGACTCCCTTGATCGTCCAACCTACAAACAATAAAGTTCCAAGATTGTAAAACAGACCGACAATTTTGCAATTTCAGAATTTCATGTAACTTACAAACACGCAGTTGTGTAAAACTACATATATACCAAAAACCATCATAATTCTTTCATTTTGCGTTGGTACATTTATTCATTGATTGAAATGATCACCGTATGGCACACTCCATAAAACTAAATAAATAGAACACATCTAACAGAATACGGATGATTTACAATAATAAAAATCCACTACACACATAAATACATCTATTACTATTACACCAATAAATGACTATTTTTTATAGGTTCGGGAATAAATGAAATTAACAGATTTGATTGAACACTCGAAAACGTCATTCACGGACAATGGATACAGGAAAACTCAAGTTTTAGGACTTGACTACTTATTTGAAACAGCTTTTTTGAAATCATGTCTGCTAATTAATGTTAAACCTCTGCCAATCTATTTGCCTGGATCTGGATCCCAAAACAATGTCTATATAGTTAATAGTATAATTTGACAGTTTAAGGCATAGTGTTCTAGTAGTTAATGGTTTATATAACATTGTAACTAAATTTGAAAAGCCTTCTTTCTTACCTACCGCAGTTGCAGTTTTAACTTAAATTTCTGAATTTCGAAGCCCTGAATTCTGCATTTCCGCAAAAAAATATGCCTACGAAAAGAAACTATTTAAGCAAAATCTGTTGTATTGCCAGGTTAAGTAAATCAAATAAATCAAACCTTCCGAATATTCTTTTCAGTCAGCAATTCAATTCCTCCCACCCATTACTAAAGTGTAACTGCAGTGATTAAACGCCCATGCGTAATTGCAAATTACAAGATTTACAACTGCAGCGACTACAGACGATTCGCCGACCGACTATATGGCTATTCTTCGCATAACACATGACTACACTGTTAACTAATCAATGGTCAACGTGTGCTAAATGCACCAAATATCAAAGTCAAAAAGTGAGTTTATTTCAATTAGAAGGTGCAAAACCACCATCCAGCCAACCAGCTATCGATCAACAAGAAGTGAAACAACTCATCAAGATCAACAACAATCAATCACCCATTCCATCAACCTTTCCTGAGCCAGAGACTTATCTCCTGTTTACTCAACCGCAACTCAAGGATCCCTAAACAGCTTCTGGTAGTTCTATGGAAGTTCCATTTATGCTGAGGTCGATAAATCAGACTTGAAATTTCATTCTCCGTAACCCTTTTTCGGGATGATCTTACCACAGCTACCTTTCGGTAAGTTCATTCTTTTTAAATGTTTGGTTTCTTTATAATTTTTTGCATTGTCCGAAAGATCCTTAGGCCTCCTACAGGCCTACTTATATAATATATTTCAGTGTCAGTGTTGTATTTCTCTGCATGACTTCAATCTGTTTTTTTCCACATCACACAATTTATTGTCATCAGCTGTCAAATCATCTTTATTAGCAATATCATCATAGAACACATTAACTACAGAATAGAAAATATGAAATGCAATAATACAATACATTTAGGCACCTCAGCAGCTGTGCAATACATCAGCAATTCTTTCAGTCCATCAAGGTCATTCGAAACAGCTAATGCAACTGTTTAAATAAGGTCTTTGTAAAGATTTAGCTGCAGCCAACTGTGTTGGAACTGCTGTTTCTGTTTGGTTAACTTTTTCTGTTCTGGCAGATTTTCCATATATTGACAGGTTCATGGTTCATAATTACGCATTGAATTGATTAAAATTCTTTCTAAAGCGTTAAAAAATTTAGGAATAGTTCCTCTGGCTTCAATTACAAGACCGATCGTTTCCATTTCAGTAATACTACATTTAGATTTCAAGTATGTATAGGATACATCTCAAGATGCCTAGACAACGTATTTTCTCTACCTAGGTGATACCATACTGATAAACATAAAAGGATTCGACCACTTATGGGGGATGAATATGTAATAGTTTCGACCATAGAGTGATTTTACTCAATGAATCCCCTTTCTGTGGTCTTGGCACTGGTCGAATAATATTATGTTTATAAGTATGGCATCACCTAGGTAGAGAAAATACGTTGTCTAGGCATCTTGATACATCTATCATATGATTGTTACCTTCTTCAGCTGGCTTTCATGGATTTCAAATATTGTAGGATCAATAAATTATAATACATAATAATTAATTTTATTGATAATCAATTAAATAATTAATGTTATATAAAGTCATTGTCATTACAAAGCACAACGTAAAGTATCGTTATCCCTAATTTTTTAGGTTGAGGTGTGAAGTCGGGAAGTGATAAAGATTTTTTACTTCGGTCACTATCCAACATATTGATCTCTTCTTTTGACAATGCTGAGGAGCAACACAGAGGAGCCTTGTCATACCTTTTCAAATATTGTTGATGCAATGGAAATGGGAAACGTATTTGATTGGTATGTGTTTATGTCATTTAACTCGTCACGTAAATATAAAATATTGTTAATTATTGAATATACATCTATATTTAAATGTTTTTGTTTCCATAAAAAGATGCTACAGACACCGATCATTAAACCAGGATAACTATGCGATGCTTCTTGTAGAAAATGATGCTATAATAGCAATAATAATGCGATCACAAATAATTAAAGGATTTTTCGGGGTAATTGTACTGTGGTTCCTTTTGTTGGGGTTGCTATCCGTACTTCCCGTAAACAACCAAATGAATGATGAAAGCAATCCACATCTTACTGCAGAAACATCCGAAATTTTAAAAAGGATTGATAATGCATTGTTGGAAATACAAACATTAAAGAAAAACAATGCAGAAATGAAAAAACTATTGTCCATATCCAGCCCTCAAAATCTAGCGATGGGAGTTATGGGTGATGGCAACAATGACTCTAGCAATAGGGATTTTGATGTGAATGAAGTTAGAAATGCCGGTGATCCGTCCCGGATTTATGAACAAACAAGACGACGATTAGAGACTGACTTAAAAGAAATGTGGTACAGTTTGCGCTCTCATTCAGAAAGCTTGCCAACACAAGACTTTGAGCAAATGCAGGATGTATATAGGTAAGATGTTTACAATCTGGGCTTTTGGTCGTTACAAAAATGATCGACAATGTTATCTATGACTCAATAATTTATTAACAGAGTTTTACGAAGTAATCTTGTAAAATTGCGGGCTTCCGATGGCTACGAAACTTACCGGGAGCGTGAAACTGAAGAACTGTCTCGTATTGTTGAACAAAGAATCCATACTCTACAAAATCCTAAAGATTGTAGTACAGCTAAAAAGCTCGTATGCACTCTAAATAAAGGTAAGTTATGAATAAGACAGTTAGGTTAGGTTAGTACAGACTAATAACAGCGTCTAGAAATTTTCTCATTCTTATTTTTATGATTTCACAAAGTTGAATTGAGTTGAAAAATCAGATGAAATATATAAACTAGATATTAAACTAGATAAGCGGCACATTTCGGTAATCACACAATAATAATGTTTTCGAATTCATATTTCTAGGGTGCGGATTTGGCTGTCAAGTTCATCATGTGTGCTATTGCTTAATAGTAGCCTATGCTACTGGACGGACGCTAGTTTTGGAATCTAGGGGATGGCGATACAATAGACAAGGATGGGAAAAGGTATTTTTCCCTGTTAGTGAAACTTGTACTAATCCTAACGGAGAAAGTCGTGGAGATTGGCAATGTAATATTAGCATTAATAAATACTTTACTAATACCAAATTATTTTGACTGAATTTTGCAATAATGTTTCTTTTGTTCTGTATAGCGGCCAACAGAAATGATGTGCAAGTTCTCCAGTTGCCTATTGTAGATTTTTTGAAACCTCGACCTCCATTCCTTCCTATAGCAATTCCGTCCGATTTGGCAAGCCGACTGGAGAAAGTTCATGGTGAACCACATATCTGGTGGGTGGGTCAGTTCATGAAGTATTTGCTCAGACTGCAACCTCAAACACAAGCTATGATTGACGAAGCCAAATCAAAACTTGGTGGAGGATCTCCTTTAGTGGGGTAAATTTTCTAAAATATCATGTACTTTGAATTAACAAATTTGGGTTATATACATTCATGAAAGGTATATGTCGTAGCCTTTGAGATTACCCGGCCTTGTATATTTCAATGTTGATAACTTTCCTTTTATTTTACTTAGCAGTCTGAATTGTAGAACATAAATAAATTATAATGCAGTGAATACTTTCAGAAAACTTCAGCTCTGAATTTATGAATTGTTTTGAAGTAAACTAGAATGTTTAATTAGAGATAATGTTTTGTTTTTGTATAGAATTCATGTTAGGCGTACAGACAAGATAGGCACTGAAGCTTCATTCCACTCTTTAAAAGAGTACATGGCACATGCGGAAGAATACTTTGAAATTCAAAGCAAGTTTCATCATAATGTAAAGAAACGGGTTTTCATTGCTTCCGATGATCCTAACGTAATTAGCGAAGCTATGAAAATGTATCCTCCTCCTGAATGGGAAATATTAGGAGATAAAGGGGTAGCTCAATCTGCATCAGTATCTCAACGTTATAATGGTCTACATGGGATCATCAAAGATGTCTTTTTGCTAGCAGAGTGTGATTTTGTTGTGTGCACCTTTTCGTCCCAGGTAAAAAATGCTTTTTTTCATTTCAGTTGTTTGCTATAAAAAACTGGTGGATTAGGTAGTCATGAGTGAAAGTATTTCTATCGTGTTGTCTAGGTTTGTAGACTTGCATATGAGCTGATTCAGACAAAGCATGCCGATGCATCAGAAAGATTTGTTTCTCTTGACGATGTGTATTATTATGGTGGGGGAGTTGGGCTCATTCAAAAAGCTCTTATTGCTCACAAGCCTCGAGCTACTAATGAAATAGAACTGAAAGAAGGGGATAAAGTAAGTGTTGCCGGAAACCATTGGAATGGAATGTCAAAGGGCACCAATCTTCGAACTAATAAGGTATGCGTTACTTATACTTGTGAATACTTTTATTTAAATGATATCTAGTTTTGACAATATTTATTATTCACCTTCGTTTAGGTCGGACTTTATCCATCCTACAAAGCTCGAAACGCAATTCCTAAAGTAGATTTTCCGCATAAGAAGTGGTGGTCGCCTCCAAAAACTTCAAGAAAACGTTAACCCCTTATCTGACATTAACTTGGGTACCTAATAACAATACAATTATTAATGTCCATATTTCCTTTTGCAATTTACTGTTGACTTTAGTTATTTATACCAATATACGTATAGGTAGAACCACGAGGTGATTGAGTTCAACACTCCTCCCCACAACTTATTCCTGTTTATTCATTCCATGTATTTACTAAAATGTTTACAAACGTAGCGACGTTGTTTGTAGTGTAAAGGATAATGTATTGTGTTATGTATTATATATTATGTATTGTATATTGAATGTACTAAATAGTATAGTTTTGTACCACCGTAAGAAGTATGTAGTATTTCTCAATGATAGATTTATATTTGTGGTTTGAGTGTACTAGAACTAAGAACTAATCAGTCGAATTTATTGCAAGTTAAAGTACAATTGCATTTCTGTGCATGGCCAAGTTATCTTATGTATGCATCCGTGAGTGGAATTATCCCTCACGTTCACTTAACTGCTTATACTGAAAGGTTCAGATTCCAGATATAGTTTATTCTACTCAGCTTTTGTCTTCTGTTATAAAGAGAAGCAATAATAATCAAAAGTCACTGCAAAATTTGTGTTTATATTTGTAGTTGTAACTTAAGTACCGTTAAGGGTATTATACGTGTTACAGTACAGTTACATGTTCAGTGCTAACTTCGCCATAATGTACTTTTGGTCACTGTTTGTTCTACATTTGTATATTACTAGTTGCTCTAAATAGATTGGTTACTTTAAATTTACAAAAGTTTAGGCTTAAAATATGGTTTGCTGTTCTTAACGAAACACCTATTAGTAGGTCAGTAGTAGGATTACCGAAAACCGAATGCACAGAAAGCCACTGCACTGCACTGAGTAGTACACTGGCTTACTCTGCAAATGTATACTTCATAAAAAACAGGTGTACTTACTATTTAAATACACGATTAAAACAGTTAAGGAATTTTTAGGCTGATTCCATCATTCATTATACATGCTTATACATTTTAAAAGTGTGACTCTAAACTTTCATTTGGTGAAAGTGATAATATAATATTGCAAATAGTTTAATAGTTTGAAAGCAATAAACAGAAAATTGTTGCCGGATAGCAGTTGATCTGTCAGCAGACATCAGCAGACAGTACATGTAAAACATAGATTAATAGATGTTACTTTTGCGTTTTGTGAAGTTAAAAGACTATGTTTGGATGTATAGGTATGTAGAATATTGTATTTAATTTCACCAACAATCGAACAGTAGTCTAATAGTTTTGTAAAACAATTTGACTGACTTGAATGTGCATAGCAATTCAATTTACGTATGTTTCAATTCTCCGTAACGAAAATTAATTAGTAGTAATATATTCCATGTCATGGCAGAAATCCGGGACCTGCATTTGTCACTTTCACAGGCTGCAGGGTCTGCTTATTAATAGAATTCCCAGTTGGGGGAGGGGGAAATTTGTCTGCTAGGCGAAATAAAAGGTTCACTTATCCCGTAATTTTTTGAATGTTTAGTCATAAAACACTTACAAAATATTTTATATAATGCGCATTAGGGATTTTAGGACAATTTACTGCTGCCAGAATTATTTACTGATATACAATTTTATGTCTGGCGTTAGATAATTTTAGCTTAAAGTAAAAGTAGGGTATGGAAGAAAAGTTTGGCTGATCAGTTCGATAACTGGAAATGTCAGAAGTCATATGTTTGGTACGAAACCTCCGCTGGAACTCCTCACAATTTAATAATGAAAGCTATGATGTAAAAGCTAGTCGATATGGAAAAGGACAGCATGATTTTTTATATTACGTACATAATTTGAGACAGGAATTTGTGAGGTCAGAGGTTGATTTGGGAGATTATATATGTGTGTATCTAGTTAACTGGAAATGTGTTTGTTCGATTTTGCTTCTGCGATAAAGCATTTTATCGTGATGATAAAGTATAGTAAGAAATGATGGTGGTATACATAGACTTTTATCTATAATAGGTGATTGCTATGCTTAAATTTTTGTTTATGTTTACTATATTTTTCAAGGGTACTCAAAAATTCCTTTGTGTAACTTGTTACATATTGCATTTGGAAAACAATTGAAAACATAAAGCATTTGATAGTAAAGCATTGTAATCGCCTGTTTGTTATTAAATTTAGTAGAACATTAAACGTGATCAAAATATTTAAATATTAAATTGTTGTAAATTCTGATCACATTATCGTAATTACCTTCACGATTGTTACCAAAAACCTTTGGTTAGCCTACTTACGCAATAGTTCAGCTCATCCAATCCGGATGCACCCTATTATTAGTAGGCTAACGATTGATGAATGGTAATTTGGTAACGGTCGAAAATGTATTGTAAGTTTTACTGTTTATAGAAATAATAGCAACTAATCAATTAGTAAATGCTGTTTATGTTACTTTTAAATAGTTGACATGTAGGATTAGGAAATGAAATGCAAGTTTAATCAGAAAATATTCTGAAAACTCATTGCCCGAGATATAAAGACAAAAGCCATTAAACTGCAATGGTATTATAGTGTAATGTGATTCGCAATATTGACTTGTTGATATTACTTAGATATCAACTTTTATTAAACATACTATCTAAAATCTAAATACAGTAAAGTACAGACATTATTATAGGAAATATACAAAATTACAAATTATTTATCAATAAATTTTAGTGTACTCATTGGATTTATTCTCTTAAAATAATCATTCAAGTAAAGTACACACCACACCAGCACAACACCACACACTGCAGATTATCCGAATATTTCATTGGATTAAAAATTTTAAAAGATATTTAGTATTTAGTCAAATTATATTACAGTTTTTCTCAAGGAACACATTTGCAGCATTCATATCCTTTGATCATCATTTTAATACCCGATTAACAATCGTACGATTAGTTCCGTTAGTGTCCCTGTAATTTACAGTTTATGATAATATTGTAAGTAGTATTTAGTAGTCCTATTCAAATATTTGGTCGTGTTGAACAGAACGATGGCATAATGGAAGTTTTTGAGAGTTAAGTGCCAAAAAGTCATGACGCAAATCTTCTCTGTATGGAGAGGAGAGCTAATAAATCATATGTACATGATTACCTAGGTATATGATACACACATTTTGTTCAATTTTCAGTAATTGTCTATTTAACTGCTATTTCTATATAATTACTACTACACACCTCATTGATTGATTTGATTGTACCTATATCATTTAATTCTGATAAGCACACCCAATTTTCCATAGAATAAGAAATCTTGTATATACATAAATACATTTTAATATATACAGGATACAAATGCCAGTATTGTGAATTGTCTCTGACAGTTTTTTTTAGTTCATCGTTTCGGACTTACTTGCTATACTATGAAAACTCATGCAGGTCTTGCAGTTTGCAGGTTAATGTGTTGTCATTGAAAGTAAACTAAAAGTAAATGTGCTTGCAATTGTAATTGGGTTTAACATTTTTTAATGGTGTGATTCAATTTGGTGTTTGACCTGTCCAGTAATTTTGATGACGAAATAAAAGTAAATTTTAGACATTCAAAAGTTGATTTATTTTGAGATGCAATATATTTTACTACACTTCCATTTGGGAGGAGTTTCATTAGTCATTATTACTTGGCATTGAAGGAGAAAGTGACTTTCTTTTATTACATTGAATTCCAGGAGAAAGTAGTAGAGAAAGAGACCTTTTGTATGTTATGATATGCAAGTACCAAATGAGCAGGGTTGGCCAAAATACTTCAATTCCAAAATACAAAATCCAAAATACAAAATATTTTTCAAAATTAGTGAAAATACAAAATACAAAATACAAAATACTTTTCAAAATTTGTGAAAATCCAAAATCCAAAATCCAAAATACTTTTGACAAATTAGTCAAAATACAAAATACAAAATACTTCGCTCGAACTTACACAAAATACAAAATACAAAATATTTAATCAAAATACTTGATAAAATACAAAATACTGCAATTTTTCAATTCTTTATTTCCTCTGTTTAATTACCGATTTAGAATCATAATTTAATGTAATACTACAATTTAATTTAATATTACAATTTAATGTAATACTACAATTTAATTTAATATTACAATTTAATGTAATACTGCAATTTAATTTAATATTACAATTTAATGTAATACTACAATTTAATTTAATATTACAATTTAATGTAATACTACAATTTAATTTAATATTACAATTCAATGTAATACTACAATTTAATTTAAATTACAATTTAATTTAATTCTGCAATTTAATTTAATACTATAGTTTAATTAAATACTACAATTTAATTTAATATTAGCTATTAAATTTAATAATTCAAGTTTAAAAGCCGCATCAACGAATTTCTAGCAATAACTTAGTAGTAATTGATTTTCAGAACAGTATTTCTCAAAATTCGGGTCACTCAGTTTACGTCTGAATGAAATTTCAGTATGAAGTAGTGGAAGAGTATTCAAATTTCAGATATCTCTGCTTGGTAGTTGAGACTAAAGTTGCCCCAGTCTTAGTAAGAATACCCTCTGAAACGATATCCAAACGCAAAGCGTGCGAATGCACGTTTTTTTGCAGACAAAGTATTTTGTATTTTCTCAAGTATTTTCACTATTCGGGGCAGATACTTATTTATTTAAAATACAAAATGCAAAATACAAAATACTTTTCAAAATTTGTGAAAATCCAAAATCCAAAATCCAAAATACTTTTGACAAATTAGTCAAAATACAAAATACAAAATACTCCGCTCGAACTTTCTGAAAATACAAAATACAGGTAGGATTTTGGATTTTGGATTTTGTATTTTGTATTCCGACAAAGGATTTTGGCCAACCCTGCAAATGAGTGATGAAAAACAGTTACTTGATATACGACAGTTCTTATATAATTAATATCGATATCGATAGTACTATAGGTATCTTGTCAAAGTTGTCTAGCCAGTTTCGTGATGCAACAACCCAAGCATCCCCAAGCGAACTTTTTAAAGATTCATTTCATATCTATCATCATGAATATCACAAGAAATGCATTGTAACATATTTACAGAAATATATTATATTCATTGAATATATCAAAATAATAATAATAAGTAATAATATCGGTTTCAAAATGCAAGATATAAAAAATGGTTCATTATTTTATAAATGCTATTGTTTATTGTGCATAATTTATTAAAAATTTTACACCTTTTTGATAAGGCTAGTAGTGTCGAAATTACAATTTAATATTATTTTTATTCGAATTAATTCGTTAACATCACTAACGTATCAATTAGGTTTCCCCCATGTTCTCTTAAGGATCTTTCTGCTCTTTCTTGGGGAATCTCGAGTTCTCTAACAATCAGTTCAACATCCTCTTTCTTTATTTGAACTTTAAAAAGTTCTTTTTCTCTCGCCAATCTCCCAGCAACTTCTTCTTCTATAAGCCCTCGAACCCCACTTATATCACTGGCAGAAATTTCTGTTTCTTCGGCGTAATCTGTCACTTTTTCTAAATCCGCAGCTCCTGAATCATGCTTTTTTTCTTTGACTTTTCGCATTTCATGTTCCGATTCTTCAGTTAAATCGTTGTCATCTGCATCCCCATGATCGGGTCGTTCATTCGGCATGATGACTGTAAGATATCACTAGCTAGCTGTTCTGCAATAATAAACAAATAATAACTATTGTTTTATTGTAATAAGGTATAACCATTTATTGTTAACCAATTGTAGGAAAAAGAACACTATAACGCAGGTTGCACGCTTTCGTGTTTTTGAATACCACAACCTAACTCCTGAAGAGGTTTAAATTTTTTACTTACCCAAATGGAAACGAAGGGTACAAAAGTAACTGGTTTGTATTGTACAATGTACAATCCAATTCGGAAATAAATATTCCTGAGCTATACTATTTTTTATCTACCATCTAAAAGATTGTAACAATATTCGAATTTCGTGCCATTGGCATTTGGCAATATATTTGTCTCACCCACGTTTTAAGTCTCATCAATTCCAGAGCGGCTGCATATTTCTTTCTATATCACCGAATCATACACTTTTTTCTTCATTTCCGCTTATTCTGCATGTGTATTTAAAGACCAAAAATACAAATGACAAGTAATAGAAACCTCAATTGCGGTTACCGTCAAAATAGCATAATTTTAGAGATCATATATTTCACCATTTCAGAATAGCATTCATTCAAGTTCTTTAAATATAGCCTTTGCTTGATTGTTTTTATTTCTGTGCCTAATGTAGTACACGCCTTGTAGATAGCACTGCAGTTGCAGTTGAAAAATGCCGATTCTTGGACCGCTCGGGCGGTCTGGCGTCAGTGGCACTTCCATTCTCCCTATAAATATACAATGCATACTAAATAATGCTATAGTATAGGAGAGACTATTATAGTTTACGGCTTGGCTTTTGGCTTGTTCAGCTCTTCTCGGGATTGGCGGCTTTATTCCGGCTATTCACTCATTTAGCTAATGTGACTCAGTTGTCGTTCTATCTACTCTGAGTACTTTAAATTGTTTTTTGACTATTTTTCTGCTTCACTTACCTGAATTTACGGAATAAGTGATTAAATTGTGTTGTTAAAGAATCTTTAATAGCTTGCAAGGTAAGTCTTTCCATAATTTCGTATTTTTGAAGTTTCGATAATTAAACAATAAGCGGGAAGTTTAAAATGTGGCATTTTTGACATTTGTGTAATTTAATCTTGATTAAAATGCTATTTAAAGTTACTATTATTATGTTTTTATATTTTGGGAGTCTTTATTAATTTTGATTTGTAATATGAAATTGTATTTGGTATTGCATACGTGATTTTTTTTATATTCTTAATACTGTACTTGTTCTTAATAGAAGGCAGTTCAGAGAAGCATTTTAAGTGCGCACTTTACAGTTTACACATCCCTAGATAAAAGTTATAGAAAATGTATGTGAAGTACTAATACTGCGTTGTATTTTTTACAGTAATCATGAACTCTACCTTAGACGAGTTACAAAAGTTGAAAGTGGTTCAACTCAGAGCTGAGTTGACAGCTAGGGGCCTTGACACAAAGGGTGTAAAGGCAATTCTTGTGGATAGACTTTTAGCTGCTATGAATGGGGGTGAATCTGGTGTTGCTGTTTCTGTCAGCGTTGGTAATGGTTCAGAACTTCCCAACAGTTCATCAGAAGTTGATGATGATGGCACTGAAGATTTAACGCCAACAACACCTGAACAAGCTTCACCCAAACGAGCCACAAGAAGCGGTGCTACGGAAAATGATGGCAGTAATAATAAACAAGCATCGGGGAGCCCGGTGAAAAACTTAGCTTCCCCCACAGCAGTGGCAAGTCCTCTTAAAGTATCTTCACCAGTAATCTCGCCTAGTGCACAAACTAAGGAAAAACTTGCTTCAACCGTGGCTACAACTTTAGTAGCAAGTCCCGTTATTGCTGCAGCTACTTTGTCTCCTGTTAAGACAAACCCAATTACATCTCCTGTCAAGGGTAGTCCATTGGCATCCCCCGTCCCCGTCACTACAGAAATACCCATAGAACCTGCAGCCACAACTCCAGTCAAAACACCAACAAAAGAGGCAGAAAGTGAGCCACAAGTAATACCAGAACAATCAGCTCCTAGTCACAACTCACCTGAGCAATTACCAACAGACACTGAGGAAGCAGTGAATGAAGATATCGAAATGAAAGAGGAAAACGCGGAATCAGCTACACCGATGGAAACAGACGAAATGAAGGATGCAAACGATGGTGACATTGAAAGTGGGAAGAGAAAAATTGAAGCCGTAAATGGCGATGTTGAGTCAGTTGATAATCCCGAAGCCAAAAAAGTAAAAACTGAAGAACCAGTAATAAAAATTATTCCTGAAAATGAACCAGAGTTTAGTAATGACGAAATTCTTCTGGATTGGTGTAAGTTCATTTTCTCAGCTTTTCTAAAATCGCTGTTTTCCAGATTCTATGTCATTTATTGTAATTAATAACTTATCTCTTCTGTCAATTGAAATTATTGAAATGTTTTTGTACAGACAAATCTGATTTGAATCTTAAAATCTCAACTGAAAACTTTTTGCAAGCGGAACCGATCGTTTACGACGACTTTCCTTTCGCTTATGCTGGGGCAAAGGGTACTTACGGATTTTCAGCTGGTGAACTTTGCTTTGAAGCTAAGTGGACGGGGTCTTGTGAAGTGAAACAGGAGTTTGGCGATAACGAAGCAAAATATGTTTTTCGGGTTGGATGGTCAGATCTTCACACAAATTTGCAATTAGGTAAACTATGAACTTGTGTGGAAATGAATTACACCATTTAGGAGCCTTTAGTACATTAATACTTCAATATAACAGAGTTTTTAAAATTATTTAATGTTAATGTTTAAGGGGAAGAAACGTTCTCATATGGTTTGGATTCAACTGGCAAGTTTTATAATGGAGGTGAAATTCAAGATTTAGGAGACGCTGTTGTTGAAGGAGACATCATTACTGCCTATTTGGTATTATTAATTTTGATGTTTGTTAAAATTTACATGTAGAAGCCATTTGTTTACAGTATATATTGCAATTTCTTTTCAGAATCTTGATTCAGATCCTATTGAAATTAAGTTTTCGAAAAATGGAATAACCCTTGGAGAAGAACCTATTCAGATACCCAAATCTGATGTTGAAGACAAAATTTGGTTTCCCCATGTACTTGTAAGAAACGTTAAATTCGAAGTTAATTTTGGAAGCAGTGAGCCGTCATATCCTGCTTTAGATGGGTATGATTTCCTTAGCAAGGTTGAGCCAAGTGAAAGTCGAATCCGTGGTCCTTGTCGGGCAGAAAAGAAAGAGGAATGCGATGTATGTTTTTTGTCTCAATTCAAAATCAAAATAACAATCGTTTGTGCGTATTGTGCGCAAATGTAGGAAGAGTAGATTAAGGTTTTTATTTTGCAATTGCATTTATGATTTACAGTTTGTTATGCTTGTGGGAATGGCTGGTTGTGGCAAAACAAAATGGACAAAAGATTATATTAAAAGTAATTTGGACAAACATTACAATATCTTGGGAACTTCTACGGTGGTTGAACGAGCTGTAAAAAAGACAACCAGTATCACTGGTCCTAACCTTCCAAAAGTTTTTGAAGCTTTCCTCAGTAAGGCTGGAAAATTTGCGGAAAAGTTGGTGGACTTAGCTCCGTCTCGGCGAAGGAACTATATCCTTGATCAGGTAAGCAACCCTTAATTGGTTGAAGAACGGTTTTCAATAATTTCTTGCAGATGAGAAATCTGTCTTTGGCTACCCAACAATAGCAAATAATTTTTCAGGTAATAATTGTGCGATATAAAGAGCATTTTTAGTCTTAGGAGTTTTAATTTCCCTTTAGTGAACGTTTTATATAAATGATGTTTTATTTGAAATGGCATACAATTGTTGAATGGAATTATTTTGTGAAATTGACTTGGATTATGAGCTATTCAAGCAGGAAAGCCAAATTGTGGGAATGGATATCCATCAGTGGCGATTTGTTTAATTGAGAACAAATCCAGTCAAAAAGTCATTATCAATTAATATTGATATACATCGATAGTAACTATCCACACGCCCCATGATTGGGGAAATGAACATCAATTATTGATGAACTATGGTCAGTTCCAATGAAACCGAGTGTCGCCTAAGTAAGAATGGAAATCAACTTATGTCGAATCAAATCAGTATTGAGTATTTAAATCTCAACATACTCTAGACACATTCTGAAAGAAAATAATTTAGTAAACTAATCCATAAGATTATGAATATATAGAAAATATTTCAGTGACCCTGATTATTACCGTGACACCTTCCCCAATACTTTCCTTTCTTCGATGAATTTCGGAACACTTTACTTCTGTTAATAAGCGTGTGGAACACTAATTTAAATATCCTGTAATAATCTTTCCAATTCCTAATAATCAATTAGTTAAATAAAAGTTAATAGGCTCGCCGTGATATGATAGCTATGCCCATGAAGCATTTAAAAGCCAAACAACGACTTGATTGTGTCATGAATTTTTACCATAGTGGGATTTCGAAATGGAATTTGATTATGTTTGCAATTTGCAATAACCTTTGACTTGTTCATAAATATAGTGAAGTGGCAACTTTGTTGCAATTACAAAATGGCTGATACCTAACAAATGTCCGATTAATTGAACAAACGAAACTAGTTACATGGAAAACTTTGTTTTCTCAACGCTGTTTGTCCCACAAAAGTTTACTCCGAAAACTGCGAAATTCTACTGGCAAATTTTGGTGACTAAAATTGCAAGAACTCGTCGACCTCCAGCAAAAATACAAAAATACATATGCGAGCGAACAATCAATTTGAATGCAATTAGAATTGTATTTGTGAAAAAATACATGAATATATTAAATACGATAAAACGACTGATTTGTAGTTTGCTATACAGCAACAGCACAAATAGTACAATGCAACTGCTGAGAGAAAAAAGATACTTTGTTTTGTACTTGCACATTATAAAATTGTAATTCTAAACCTCTTCCGCATCTGTCTCTTTACAGAATTCATATGGCTTTATTTCAAAATCTAAAACGAACGACAGCCATTATTATCTAATGAATTTAATTAATTATTTCTTATTGTCGGTAGTAAAGTAATGACGTACAATAAGTAAGCTTTGTTTGTATAAGTTATGGATAGTCCATATGAAAAATTAATCATGCATAAATAATTTTTAAACTTAGTAAGGGTTGGAAACAACTTATAAACCAATTCTTAAAAGAAGGAAATCTGTGGTTGATTGTGTTTAGAGCAATGTTGTACCAAATGTGCAGCGTCGGAAGTGCGGAGGTTTTGAGGGTTTCAGGAGGCGGGCAGTAGTGATCCTACCGCCTGACGAGGAGTACCAGAAACGTATCAAATCTAAAGAACAAGAGCAGGGAAAAAGTGTTCCCAAATCCACCATCCTTGAAATGAAAGGTTCCTTACGTTCCTATGCGAATTTATTATTTTCTTAAGTATAGTACTACTCTCAACAGTCTTAAAATATCTTAATTATTAGTTATTCTAAATATTTCACTAGTAGTTATTAACTTGACACTCACTCAGAGTGATTGAGCGACTCTAAATATTTATTCTCCGCTCTAGCTCATTCTCAATCAAAAATTAGTTGTGTTACTTTTATTTACCTGTATTTATTATTATTTTATGATTTTTACAACTATGATTTAGTAAAAGCGACTAATATATAAACTTGTGCACACTGTGTAGCTACTCTCCGTCTTCCTGAAGAAGGAGAGCTTTTCTCATCCGTGGAATTCCCAGAGCTTGCAAAAGAAGAAGCTCAGGAATTAGTAACAAAGTATAATAAAGAAGGTGTCAGTGCCGGATATGGGAGACCGCCCTCTTCTCGTGGCGGCCCAAGAGGAACTTACCGAGGTCGTGGAGGTTCGCAGCGTAAGTTTTTAGTCAATCAAGCATGTCATTAAAAACGAATATTCTCGTCAGATTCCTATTTTCAAGGTTGTTTTCAAGAAATTTCTGTTTTTATAGGAGGAGGTAGAGGTTTCCAGCGAGGACCAGGAGGAGGTTGGCCAAGGCGAGGAGGCCCACCTGGAATGAGGGGCTTTGGAGGTGGTATGCGCCGGGGAGGACCATCTGGGCCTCCAATTAGGATACCAAGAGGTCCTCCGGTGCAAGGAGGAGCTGGGCCACCACGAGGTCGTGGATTGCCAATGAGAGTCATGCGAGGAGGTGGAGGTCCTCCAAGAGGAATGCCTCAGCCAAGGGGCGGTGCATGGGCTAGAGGAGGCAGAGGTGGAGGAGATAGAGGCGGACAGGGTAGCTTTTCCAGACCTCCCTTTCAAGGACAGAGAGGTCGAGGAGGTGGAAGTCGCGGCGGCACTGGTGGACCTACTCAAGGTTCCCCAGCCGGAAACCGTTGGAGACCGTCAGGCCCTCAAGGGTTCGGTAATCCTCCCAATAATCGGTCAGCACAGGGTGGCTTTCCTAGTTGGGGTCAACAAAATTGGGGAGGAAGAAACAGTGGTGGCAGTAATATGAACTCAGGTATTTATTTCTCCAATTGCAAAGGAAATACCAGTAACATTACATTTCCATATATCTGGTTATAGTAAAATTACCTGTTGTTGTTTTTAAAGGTTTTACTGGAGGATTTAGCAGTCAACAGTATGCAGATCCTTGGGTACAGCAAGTTCCCGATCAAGGTTACGGTCAAGCTTGGGATAGTGTGGGTAACAATTCAAGTGGACGTGGAGGTGGCACATGGCAAGGTTATGGTGGACAAACTTTTGGCAGTTATAACTCGGGTAATTTTGGACGAAAATAGCTGAATTCAAACAAATGCCTCGCCATGAGCTGCATTCTAAACTTATTACTTACAACATTAAACTATAAGATCTAAATGCACGTAAAATGTTAAAGTACCAATTTAACATTAACCTAATATTCTTAATCGCAGTTATAGATGTGACGAAGTTTGTCACTCTTTACTGTGAGTATTACAAAAAGAACTGTTCAAATGAGTGAAAGTATGAACATTGTACACAGTTTATTATAGATAGATCATACAAGATAGTTTTGAGTTTTAGATCAGGAAAACCGTGTACGAGTAATCTAGAAAATAGAAAAACTTTTATTCTTAGGTTTTCATTCGTGATTAAATTAAGTAATACAATATCAGAATCAGAGTGAATAATCGCTCATGTTTTTCAACCTTTAGGCATAATTTGAAGCAATTTATAGTATTTTAGGTGTATTTAACACGTAACAGGGCTCCCAAACCACCTTTGTTCTTCCTTCTTCGATGACTTGACTAGATCATCTAAGACATACTTTTAATTAAGTGCTCTAATTATTTATTCGTACTCGATGTCTTTATGTCTTAAAAGTTTCATTGTTTGTATTGTATTTGAGGGGAATTTATTGTAGTAGGCTAGGCTTAGTATTCGGTTTTTTGTAGATATTAGCTCTATGCAACGTGTTAAACTGTAAACGACTCATATGTAATTTTATAGCATAACATTATGATTTAAAATGTGTTTGCTGTCTATTTACTGTTTAGTATTGTATTTCAGAAATGTACTATTGTATATGTATTCGTTAAATAACTTCATGTATGCTCTTATGTAGTAGTTATTATTGTTAAAATGTGTTATTACTTATATAGTAAATGGTAATTGTACATACATGTCTTTTGTGGAGAGGTGTTAACACAGACCTACATAGATATTATTAATTGTACTATTAGTTACCTAAATGTATTTCACTAATAGAAAATAAACTACAATTCCTTATTGTTACATGTACAGACAACTAAAAATTCGGTTCGCATCACAGTTCAATTTAATGACCACTTTCTATGTTTTCTATTCTTAGCGATTCATCTGGATTAATTCCACATACTGCCGAGTCTTTAGAAATAGAAGCCCATGCCATTCTTTCTGTTATAAAGCCAGTTGCATATTGTCCGTCTTTAGATATGCAAATTGCACCTCCAGCTTGACCGACTCTATTATTCATGTATTGCAGTCCGTCCATTATTGCCTTTTCAGGGGATTCACCTAATTCACAAACTTTAAATTAGGCCAAAGTGTCTCTCAGCTAATTATGTCCATATAAATTATAATGCAAGTTCTTCCTAGCACATAAACATAACTTCTATCATTTAAAGCAGTTGAAAACTGATGGAAAGTAAATGGAAAGACAATTTTGAGAAGTTAGTCTACCTTTGGCACAACCGTCTGCGACCATCTTTGCTAAACAAATTTTTGCTATACTTTCTCCGTGGCCAGTGCACGATACCGCTCCACTATAAAATACAATTGGATATATACTATAGCCTGAACTTGAACCAAAATTTGATTTTGTTTACTAATTAATGCTGGCATAAGGTCATGCATGTGAAACACCCAACCCAAAGAGCATACTTTATAATTTCATATGGAATTTAAAAATTGATACCTGCTATTGTCCGCGTATGCACCTGAGCCAATTATTGCCGTATCCCCCACTCTACCAGGCCGCTTTGCTGTTATTCCACCTGTTGATGTCGCAGCAGCCAGTAAACCATTTTTATCCATTGCGACGCAACCAACAGTTTCATGTCCAAAATTGACACCCGGGATTTCATTTCTGGTCGCAAAATGTGAAAATATCAGCTTTCACCCAAAATTAGTCTTTTTACCAAGTAATATTAATATTATACCCTTAACTTTTGACTTTCTTCACTTTCACTAGCTTGCCAGAGATAGTGAAATAGAATGCAAAGAATAATAACGAAGAACCCGAAGAAGGTAAGGTAACTATGTTGTAAATTCAAATGAACTATAACGTTCACTATCTATGTACTTTGTCAAGTGTCAACCAAGTATGGGTCGGATTGAAAATAATAGCTGTAGCTGATAATCGCGGAGCTGTTGTTTTAAATATATAACAAATATTGAGAACTTCTGTATCATTTGACCCGGTTCCTCGTGATAGTCATGAATGACTCTTGCCAACCGCTAGTAAGATTAAAAGTCTGTATTGTAATGCAAATGGCCAATAATATGACATTACACACCCTATCTTTTACTTGTGGACTGGGCTGGCAATGGGACACAAAATCACAGCTAAATCAATTCATACCTACCTTTCAAACATTTCCATTTAAGTAAAGTATATGATTAATAGGGGAAAAGTTACTTTGGTACATGAATAGCATTTTAAGATAGACCAACCTGTCAGAAAATAAATCAACAACGGTTCTTTTATATTTTTTATACTTCTCCAAAGATTCTATGGCTTCTTGCGTAATAAGCTGTTCCATTGGAACATTTTCCATGTTGCATTCCTGGGCAAATAAATTTGCTCCCCTGCAAACAAGTAAGATATGGTCTGTTTTCTCCATAACCAATCGGGCTAACTTTACAGGATTCTTTATATTTTCTACACAAGCAACTGAGCCGCACTCTAACTGGGATCCTTCCATGATGATTGCATCCATTTCAACGGTTCCATCAGACGTTAAGACGGAACCAGTTCCAGCGTCGAAAACGTCGTCATCTTCTAATGCAATTACAGCAACTTCGACAGCATCAATTGCAGAGCCTCCTTTTTGCAAAATATCCCATGCTTTCTTAGCAGCATTGCATACTCCAGTCAAACTTCTTTTCACCAAAGTATCAGGTATTGCCCATGCTCCTCCGTGAACTACTACAACCGGTTCCATGAATACCCACTAGTAACGGGAAGCACGGAAGCAATTTTAACAGTGATGAGAAAACTGAAAAATAAATAAATGCCTTATTGCTAATTGCTATAAGGTTCGAACATTGTATATTGTATGGTTTTTATTTTTTCAGTGCAATCTACAACAGTATACAAAATATCTTTACTGAAATGACATAGCACATGTGTTGAAATCGTAACATTTTACTATACACTACAAAAATTAATTCTACTAAAAGTGAAATGAGAAATGTTCTAAATATGGCATCGTATATGGTATATGGTATGCGTATGCGTTAATGCATTATATTATGTATGTACAAAGTAAAATACATTGAGAATTATTATTGAATTAAGGAATAAAGTTTCTACTTCCCAGTGTTACCAGTTAAGTAAACTTACAATAGTTTCCCAATCTGCAGGAGTTAAGATAGGTAACGTATTTTTATATCACTTCTTTGCTAACACCACAATAAACTAAAACTTAGTTTTAGAAGAAGATTTCCCTTGCCCCCAAAATTACAACGAAGTCAACGTACTAGATATTAGTTTTGGTAAATCGAGTTTTAATGAGCTAGATTTTCTATCTGCTTTTGTGTAGAATATAACTTCTCCGAAAGCCTATCTCGTCTTCTCTTTAAGAATCTCAATCTCCATTCTTTCGCCTTGTATCCAGCAATGAATCCAACGGTCAATGATACGCCAATGATAATGACTAGTCCCCAAGCTCCACGGTTCATTTCGCTTTACGATCTAATGTAATAAAAGAGAGTAAATGAATGAGCACAGATAAAATAAAGAAGTATAGCAGCAGTAATATAAAAGTGGCTCATAATGTCATAATCATCAATTATCAATCAAATCATCCTAAATTAAATGTATGAATTGTAGTACACAAGTAATCCTTTACTAGTTTACCACAGACACTTCAATACAATAAACATCCTTATTATCTAGCACACAGGAAGTAAAAATAATTTGTAATAGAAAAGAAGTTTTGAACTTTGGATTTAATGTTTCATTCATTCAGTGTGCAAAGTACATGATAAGCAATATGTAAAACTATATTTTATAGTAATATATTATGTGATATAAAGGTATACGAACATACGAAGTCACAACTGAAAATACATGATCTTGAGTTTATAAACCAAATATCGGGAAATGCATGCTATAAAGATAGCATTTTTAGCCTTTTCTTTTCTTTATGGCTACCCCAATCGTATACCTACAATACTGCAATTCTGCAATACAGTAAATAAGGGAGGCCGCGGCCGTCGGTTAGGGTTGGCAAAGTTGGTATATATATACATGCATGCCTACCTATAGATAAAAGGAGATATCAATGGTCAACCAGGAGCTTTCAGTTAACCAGATATGCCTCATTACTCATTATACCTTCGGTCACTAAAATAATGATTTATCCGTAAGCTTTTTGTTTAGGACTGTAATATCAGTTTCCTATTTTAATAATGAATAGGCATATTAAGTACCAGTAAAGTACTAAGTAAAGAACTACTAAAGTAAAACCTATTTTCTATTTTTCAGTATTTTCTTACAAATTCAAAAATGATTTCTGTAGACTTTCTGAAGTTAGCACCCTGAAATTAGTCCTTTTACTTGAATATGAATACTATCCACAAGTAAGCATTGGTCACCGGACAAGGGAAAGCGAGAGAAAAAGAATTGCATTGCAATTTACTGTCCATTCCATTGTCTGTAGAACTATATAGAATATGGCATACATTATTCATCGGTTAAGTACACAAAAGACAAAAACGTTTTACAATAATTATGTAGGCAGAAATGGCAGAATGTCTTAAACGCACAGAATGAGAAATAAGTATTATCCGCAGTCCAGCAGACTCGAGAAAAAGAGAAAACAATTTACAACGTAAAGAGGAAAGTTAAAAATATTGTATAACGAAAGTTTTCAGCCTCTCTGTATAGAAGGAGAACTTTATTGTAAATGGTTATGGTATGTATTATTGTGAAATGAGAGAAAGCTTTCAACTTGGTTTTTGTGTTACAGAGAAAATAGGAATTGTTCAAGGTATTGAGTGAACTGGGAACTTACCAATTAACTGGAATTAACAGTTCTGAAGGAAATGTTCGAAACGAAATGAAAGTGGAGTACGAGAAAGAATTAAAATAAAAAACAGGGAATAGGTCAAAGAAAAAATAGCAATAACAAAATTACTTTCTCTTGTTGAATGTAAAAGCGCCTTTCACTTTTGAGGTTATTGTAATCGTGTTTACATTACGGTAACTGGTAAGTGAAGATATCTATTGAATATTATTTTTCCTTCCTCTTTTGACCTTTGCTCTCCCAGAAATCCTAGCACATCAAAAATATTTTTACAGATAACTATGTCATGCTAGATTTAAACAGAGAGAAAGTTTTTTCGGTATTTAGCTGCACAGGAGAAGCGACTAGAAAACTGGTAATTATAGGGCTTACTACGGAATGGACCTACCGAAGGAGTCTATACAATGCACAAAGTTTATTTAAATTTCGTACTAAGAAAATGCCTTCAAACGGTAGCCAATAAAATTCGTCCATAGTGGCACTTTGTCCCTCCTACAATCTGCAATGACTTGCCTTGCCATTACGTTGCCCTGCACGTTTCTTGTATCAAAAGTCATACAGAATAGACCATCTTCCTCTCGTTCTGGAAATCAACAGAGTTAACATAGCTCTCTCTCTCTTTTAGCTTTCATCATGGACAAGACAGGAGTGAGTTCAGCATGGTCCCCAAATTTTATAAAATTTTGAAGCATTTTGAGTTATAGTGTGAAGTAATTTTGATACAAAAGTGATTTAGTGAATTGCTGATTAATATGTTTGCATTTTTTAATTCAGGTTTTGTACACTTACGGAGGAAACTTTCGTGCCCTCAAGGCACTTATTGCAGCCGGTTACTCAGGAGCCAACGTTACTGTTGATTCTTCTTTCGTTTTTGGTGTGACCAACAAAACCGAAGAATTTCGTCAGAAATTCCCTGTTGGAAAGGTAATTTATTGCACTTGTTTCTTTGAAATTATGTAAGGAAACTTAGTCATTCGACCTATGCGAAGCAGAAACCACAACTCAACTTGTAAAAGATAGTGTATAAAAAATTTTGTTTCTGTCTCCAGCTCCGGAGCTCCGTCTCCGCTGCCATCAATTTTGGCTTTGTGCCATATTGCTTGCTAATATGGTGTATATATTGTGGTTAGTTTTCAGCTTAGTTTTCATTTAGTGTTTAGTATTGCATTGACAAGCTAAAAAGTAGAAGATGACAGATATTCAGTTACATATTACATATCGATTTGGCTATGGCTAGTCTTGTTTGCAATAATTTGAAATAATTTTCTTGAGGTAGTATTAGTGTAAATAGTAATTATTTGAACTAATAATATCTGCTTGCATACGGCTTTGACTGTATTGAAAAATTGAACTTTACTTGTTTGTATTGATGCAGACAGAGACAAGAATAGAAAGGATAAAACAACCTCTACACGGTCAACAAACAAATGCCCGTGAAATGCCCTAACCTTAATAAATACAATATCTTGATTTTGTGATAATCGTAGGAATATTTTTTATCTATACCTATCGGCAATTTGCAACATTTAAGGATATCAGTTTCATAGTTCAGTAAAGCCATTATTAAAGGAAGTAGTTTAGTCTGGAGAAACTATTTATTTGATCGTCTCTTGATATTCAAAAAAGTATCACTGATTATGACTTATAATAGAGAGCATATTATTATTTCTTTTAAGTTAATAAGTGTTTTGTATTACTGAACACCGTCATTTCTTTCTTCTTCATCATCGTCAGACACATTAATATATGTGGAATATTTCTTATCAACGATATCATATAATGCTAAAATATTATTTTTCAGGCCCCAGCTTATGCCAGTAAAGATGGAAAAGTTTTGTTGTTTGAAAGCGATGCTATAGCATATTATCTTTCTAACGAAGCGCTAAGGGGAGGCAAAGGAGAAGTCGAGAATGCCCAAGTCCTCCAGTGGTTGTCCTTCGCTCAACATGAACTACTTCCTGCTATTTGTGGATGGCTGTTCCCATCACTGTCCATTATGCAATTCAACAAAGACGTATGTTGCTTCATTTTTATAAGTTGCGGTTGGATTGTAGACATTCATTATTTTCCACAAACGCCCAAACACTACAAATATTAATGATCTGATTTTTGTTTTCACAGCAAGTAGCCAGATCAAAGGGAGAAGTTGAACGGTGCCTTTCTGTTTTAGATCAGGTTCTTCTTCCCCGCACATACCTAGTAGGAGAAAGCGTTACTCTTGCTGACATAGCCGTTTTCGCAACTTTGCTCGATTTGTATAAGAACCTGTTGGACGCAGAATCTAGACAACCGTATGAAAATGTTGGTCGTTGGTTCGACACTATTCTGAATCAACCTAAGGTACAGGAGGCCATAAAAAAGTATAGCTACGACTTTTCTTACTGTGCTACACCTGTAAAGTTCGATCCTGCCAAGTTGAAGGAAATTCAAGGTCAAGGTAACTGAATTCAAAATTATGAATTAATTTACAATTTTCTAATATTCTTGTGGAAACATCTTGGTTCGTCCATTAGATAGTAAAATTGAATTTCATATCTCAATATTCAATACTCATTAGACTTTAATGTAATTTTTTATTTATTATAGGTGATCAACCAAGTAAGAAAGTTGAAAAAAAGAAGGAAGAAAAACCCAAACAACCAGCAGCAAAAAAAGAAGAGAAGAAACCGGAACCAGCAGAAGAACTGGACGAGACTGAGGCTTTATTAGCGGCTGAACCAAAATCTAAAGATCCATTAGATGCTCTTCCAAAGGGGTAAATAAAGTAAAAGTGAAGTAGCAAAGAAACTTTCATGCTACAAAAATGGAATTGAAATATATTTTTTGGAAACAGAACTTGGGTCATGGATGACTTTAAGCGTTTTTACTCTAATAATGATGTCGACAAGTCCATCCCATATTTCTGGGAAAAGTTTGATTCTGAGAATTACTCAATTTGGTTTGGAGAGTATAAATATAACAAAGAGCTGGCCAAGGTTTTCATGAGTTGCAATCTCATCACAGGTATTTAAAAATCTCTAAAATTACTATTCCATCGTAATCAGATATATTAATAAAATAACAACTATTGTGGTATTATAAATGTGTAGGGATGTATCAACGTCTTGACAAGCTCCGTAAGAATGCTTTTGCATCCGTATGCCTTTTCGGTGAAGATAATAATAGCACCATCTCGGGAATTTGGGTGTGGCGCGGTCAGGAGTTGGCCTTTCCCCAAAGCCCAGATTGGCAAATTGATTATGAAACGTACGACTGGAAAAAATTGGACCCTAAATCACCTGAGACAAAGAAACTTGTCCAAGATTATTTCTCTTGGGAAGGTACAGATAAGGAAGGTCGTAAGTTTAACCAGGGTAAAGTTTTCAAATAAAGTAAGCTGAAAACCCTGATTGTATTGTAATCACAAAAACGAAATAAAATCGGTTGGAAGTTGGATTTGATTTACATATAAACATGGAAATTATGCACAGCAAAACACATTTTTTAATTCATATTTTATTTTTTGTTTTAATGAAACAATAGCTATTGCAAGTCAATAAAAGAGGTTTTAAGAGCGCATTGCATACCACACCAGATTAATAGATAATTAAGCATCAATTAACACCGCTTATAATACAAGTAGACAATCACATCTTAGTTTTTCCAAAATAAGATTACAATATGCTGCATGGATAAAAATACTTTTACGGAAAGTTTCATGAAAAGGAATTGGTCAAAAGTACATTGGTATTATCTATACCATCTACAGTCTCTATCTCTACCTTACACATGTTTATATCACAATATGAAACTTTTCAAAAATCATTTTCCAAATGGCAACTATAATACCAGAAGAGGTACTCAGGTATAGTCAATTTTTTAAAAACGAATAGCAAATCGTGAATCGTCTACGACTTAATTTACAAGGCTTTAACACAGTTTGCAGACCAGCATGAAAATAGTTAATGTATTTTGGGTTGGGAAATCAAGATGGTCATTCATATATAACAACAGGAGTACACAATTACAAATATTTAAAATTACATACCTTAACCTAACTCGATTACATAGAAATTCTAGGGATATCGAACGTTTCGTAATTGTAAATACATACAGTTGTATTTCAATAATAACACGTTTTCCTAAATGCCGTTCTGAAGAATATGATAGGCAGCTCCCAATGCCCAACTGAGTTCATGACCGTGAACTTTCTTTAAGGCTAGCAAAGGAGTGTGCTTGGCCAGACCGTAGCCATTATGTAAAAGGGCTCCCATATAGGTCAAGTCAAGGCATAATAGTGGTAAATCAGTATTAACAGTCTTGCATGCTGACTTTCCGGCGTCGAAATAGTGCTGAACAGTCAGTTTACCTCCTTCTAATGGATCTATATAAAGGGAAAAAATAGAGAAAACCTATTAATACTCACTTAGGACTTTCGTCTTTATAAATAAGTTCCAAATAGTACTTTCCTACTTTATACTCGATAATAATAATGATAACCACGTAATTGAAAGCTGAATTATTAGTTTCGAAATATATTATCTATTAATGACCCTCATTATCTATTACGCAATATTGAGATTTGGTACCGCATCCAGTATTACTAAGTAGGGTACTAGTACACTAAATTCTACAGTAACATTTAAAAATAGACACAATATTTCACAATTTCCCAATATTGTACTGCATTTTACAAATTATCCTATAGGTACGTGCTTGCTGTTACTGCAACTATATTGAGACCAGTTACTTTAAATATGTATCAATAATGCATCAAACTCACCAATTAGTCCCGCTTCTGCTGCTCTTTCGAAGAAATACGAAAATACTACTATTTGTCTATTGAAGTCTTTGGATTTTATCACTCCTTTTTCTTCAATGAGTTTGGTAATTACTTTATAGCACTCGTCCCAGTCTGCAATAGGCTCTTTACGAACGAAGCCATTGTACTGTACTTTCTCGAATTTTCCATTTTCGATTCCCCTAATATTTACAAATATTACAATTTCAGTCAATAATAAATGAATTTATTCATTAAATGATTAAATGAACTCAAAATATAAATATTATACATATAATTAAAATCAGGGAAATATTTTTCGCTATTCAAAATAAAAAATGGTTCAGACTTTATGGTGTACGCAGTTCCTCCGTGGGTCCACTCTCTGGAAACGACAGGGTTGACACATGAGCTCACAAGTATTTTTGAATTAGGGTCTGTTTGATTATGAGACAGAACAGCCTTACGGACAGACTGCAGGCCTAGACCTAAATAGCTGAAGATAAAGACAAAGACAAAAAATGATTACAGATTCATGCAAAATCAATCCCATAAACCCTGTTTTTCTATATTTCATATCACACAGGTACAAATAGAAAATTTAAAATAAATTATAAGTACCTATGAGTATAAACTGGAACTTGCTGATGAAACAAACTTATATTTTGAATATCATCTTTAGGATACAAACTTAACGTTTCAGAAGACGAAGCTACTGTTATTTGTGTTGAACCACCACCTAAGTCTAGAGCTGCGACAGTTTTTGAAACGGGGCCCCCGATTCGATCTAAACACAGATAATTACATTACAACTACAATACAAGGTGAATAATAAAAACAATTAGTCATCTATCTTATTCTTATAGCCATGTGGCTATTGGGCTCCCATTCCCATCCTTTCATTGAATTATAATGTAAAGAGGCTACATTTCGAGTTTAATCGATATAATAATAAAACGAATGGCCAAGAAAGACCAGGACAATCAGTAATAAACAAATACATAGAAGAAGCAAGCACCATCAACGAGTACTGAACGAGTACATGTCAAAATCTCAAAAAATGAAGTGTTTGCTAAGTTTGCTTGTATTGCATTGCATTGCATTACATTGCTCATTGCATACTCTGTTGATTATAATTGGTGGGTCTCGTGAGTCATGATCACAACAATAGTATGCAATCCTCACAAGTAACAATAATGTTTGTGTTATTGGGAAATCACGAGGGGTTCGTCCTTGGACTTTTTGTTCCGATAACATAACAAGTTTAAATATAGTAAACTTTTGGTTTGAAAGAATAAAGATAGGAATATACCTATTATATAATTTTATTATGTATTATATAATTATACTATGTAGTATTATTATTTATAACATTCTTTATGACTACGATAATAACATTATGTTATAATTCTCGGCGTCAAGTACTTAATAATGAGTTATAATGACGCAGGTGATTTTTGCTATAAAGAATAAAATATTTATTACAGTGTATAGAAAGCAAAAGTACTAAATAATTTGGTTTTGGAGCATCAGCCTTGAGCATCAAATACCAAAGCCTATCATCAACAAAAACGGGTACAGTACCGTTTTTGCATTTATAATCGCATTAATACAGGTAGGGATATCAAACAAATCAAATGATTCCAGATCTCAACAACATTATTGAATCTGTCATCTGCTCTGCACTATTAAACTTACCTAAAAGAAAATTGACGGTGAACCACGAAAATAGGCCTTCATCCACACCATCCATAATACCAACAGAGTCTTGATTCGACAGGAATCCGCTGTTGGCAATGACTTCTGACACCTAAACAGCCAGCACAATCAACATTGTATTGTAAAAATAGATATCAGTAAAACAGGGGTTGGGCGATGGGGATGGGTTACAGATTTCTCAAGTCATTCTTCAAACAACCTTTGGCAACTATTTCTACTGACTTCTACTAAAGTATTTGAAGTCAAGTATAAGTGTATGCCTATGTATGCCTTTATTTTATAGGTTATTATAGGTGTGCAAAAGCTAAAGCTATAGCTATCAACTCAACAGTTTAGTTGAACTGTTTACTGAACAAAGCCACACCGAATTACTAATACGACACATTAATACAAGTTTTTCAAGTAAAACTTAAAACTGTAAACATAATATTGCAAACATACCGATGCTAAAATAGCATCTGCCTTTTTCTGAGGTAGCAATCGTAAACCAGCAGTGGCTTTTAGAGAAATCGGAGTTGAGCTCCATGCTTCACGTGGGACAAATGTTTTCACTTTTGTCAAAAGCGTCTGCACACTTTTGGCAGCTTCAATAGGATTTTCAACATAGTAAGACAGACCTGGTTTAATTTCCTCGAATAATTCACTCTTTAATTTCAAATTACTATCTGCAAAACAAAAATAAGATATGTACTATTATTTGCTGTCAGGTTCCACATGATTTTCGACAATCCAAACATATCCTTTCATTAGTTTCATTTTTATCTTTTACTACATTTCATGAAATTATCAGTATCAGTACTAACCTTTTATAGATTGATGAAATTGCAGCCCCATAACCCGAGTTCCTGTTGATCCAGCATCAATGACGACTGCATAAACCAATTTCTGAAGTCCAAAACGAAGATGTACATTTTCATCCCACCAATTAACACTATGAGAAGGTGCTTCATTGTAACCGGACAAACATGTCCAACCCAAGAGTCCCAAAATAAGCACACCAAATAGGTATAGAAGTTTACGGGAAGTGGGGGGACGTTTCATTGTTCCTCGAAGTTGGCCTGTGTTTTTCTTTCGGTCACTAGGATTCTTTGAGTTATCTACAGGTGGGCCATTGGAATAACCATTGGAATCACTGCCACTGTCGTCATATTGACTACCAGAAGCACCTTTCGACGAACTTGCTCTTTCCCGGTTACGAAAGTGGACAGTATCACTCATCCTCCTCGTCTTACATCCGCTTCTTGTGCTAACTATAACTGTAGTACTCTTCTTCTTCTGTTCTGCGTTCTGCCGTCTGCTGTGTGCTCGAATGAACAGCGAACCGAATGAAAATGTGTGAGATCAAGTCGATATTTATGTTGGACTAGCCATCAGTACTGCACAGTCAGCAGATTCAGCACTACGCATACATGTACACGCACTCGTGATAAAAAGATTTGACTAGCTGATGATTCAGCTTCCGATGTTACCTCGGTTCTTCAGTCGGTTCTAGTGCCAGCTCTTCTACTGAAAGTGATGGTACTGCCGATGTCCAGCGAGTTACGTAGCCGAAAAGAAAGCTTAACCTTTTATATTTATAAGCAGATAAGCGGAGTGTTGCAATGGAGCAAAATGGATGTCAATTAATGTGTCTACTAAAATAATTAATTCAGCGACAAATTATGATGACTTTCACCCAATGAATTCTTATGTATTATAATTATATGAAGCGTATGTGTTAAGGTTATTTGGATTTTGCATTCTTGGCTCGGTAAATGGTATCCGTGAAGTATTAAAATGCATAAGGTAAGGCAAAGATAGCAAACACATTAATTAAAAAAGTAATAATGCTATACAATAGGTAGTAGAAAAATTAAATCATTAAGATGATAAATTTATTGGTTAAGTCGCTGAATTCAGCGTCGCCCACTTAATTCAAATAGTCGCTAAATTAATATTTTTATATGAACGTTTAATAGCGAAGTTTATAGCGTTTTTAATAGCGGATTTTTAGTGCATCCTTAAAATAAAATAACAACAGTGAGCCCAAGGAGTATAAACTTGGGGTTTCCTTGGCTCCCGTTTGTTGCTGACGTACAACAAATATGCTACTGGAGGCTCCTTATTAAAGACAAAGAAAGTTTATACTCCTTGAGTGAGCCGTAATCCGTAATACAGATGCTCGAAAACAAGGTTTGGAAACAGAAAACAGATTTGCTTTAGATATTAAAATAGTTTTGGCCCAAAAATTATTACATTGCTTCTCAAACTGCATGCTACTTTTTCACTGCTTTACAAAGAATTATCATTTTATTGCTTCAAGCTTCGCAGGCAAACCGCTAACAGTGATGTCAATAAAGCGTCTCAGCGCCATACCTAGCCTGGGAAATGCGCACTTTTGCAGATCAGTCTGTTACACTTAGTATCGAAATACAGGGTTGGCCTGAAGTAACGCTCCATAGGACAAACGACAAAAGTTTGCGACAATGTAAATAATCAGCTCCAATGCTTACCCGCTCAATTAAGTCTGTATTGGGGCTGCTTATTTATATTGTCGCGTACTTTAGTATGTTTGTCTTACGGAGCATTAACTACGGTCAAACCTGTATATTGTCGGGTATTGTCTAACTGACGGTTGAGTACTCTGTCGGGTATTTCTGATTGGCTGTCGGGTACACTGTTGGGTATTGCCTGGCTGACTTTTGGGTATTGCCTAACTGGCTTTAGGGGGTACTGTAGCGTACTGTGTGACTGGTTGTACAGGGTATCCCAGAATGATATTTTTTATATACACTTTGACCTTTAAAATAACTCAAAAACAGTGCGCCAGTGCGACCTATTAAAACCTGACAAGTACCATAGGAAGAACAAAATTCTCAACCGATACCTACATTATCCATAATAAAATCGGATATTATATCATATCCAATAGGTCAGAAAGGAGTGGAAAATCGGTTATTTATGAAAACTTTCTTGCCAGTGACCTAGGCGGTTTGGGTAACCCATATGCAATTTAGTACCACTTTTTATTTCGAGATTTTCTAACAAGCCGTTTACGGCTCTATTGATACCACAGAGAGGCAGACAGAGACAAGACAGACATGCTTATCTTACTGACAGAAAGACAGACATTCTTACTGACATACAGACTGACAAAACAAAATTTAAAGCTATAAGTTCGTCCGCAGTCTAGGCACATTGCTGTACCAGTAGTCGCTTCCTCTGCGCGCACCTTTGGTACTCTGCGCCGTACGCTGCGCACCTAACCGTCTGTCCCTTCTCCACAACTAGGCTATGAGAAACACGAGAAATTATAGATTCCATTCCACTGATTCGAGGATCGAGGAACCGAATCCAGTTCTTGTCTGGGTGAACCGTAAAGTGTGAAATTATGTGAATTCACTTTTATGTGGGTTGGACTTGGACTTGACTAGGACTGTTGTTGTTGGACGTTGGATGTTGATGATATTTTCTAGTGTGGCTATTAAAGTGTTGTCTATTAAAAGTTCAATTTGGTAAGTACAATCAATCCAAGTACATAATGTATGTATTTTTTAATTTTACTAACAAAACTGAATTTAAACTTTATACTATGATTTCGATATCTTACAACTATACAATTATATAAAAAATTAATTAAATTATTATATGTTAAGTATTTCAATAAAATTAAACATCCGTCAACTGCCTTACATTTGATCTTAAACTGTATACGCAGCTAGTGTTGATGAGAAGACGATAAACTAAATACTAAAAATCAGTAAATCAGCAATACTTTTTGTACCATACAGTGTACAGTCACAATACAGGAGCGCCAGAAAACTTACAGCAAGTAAGTTAAATGTTACCAGTTGACTGATTAGTATAATGTGCTGCATTGTTTCATTGTTTGTTCTATCTAAACCTAAAGTAAATCATAATATTATTTATCAGAAACGTTTGATATATGTTTAATTTTAATTAAGGTTTTGTTTATTTTATATATTATTATATTTTCAATTATGTATTTATTAAAAAATTTCAGTAGTGGGTTTTCTTTAATTTACTACTTCATTTTCATACTTCAATTTAATTTTTTACATTTTCTATAAGGAGCTCTTCTTTCTTTTGCAGCTTTCGTGTTCCGGTTCCCAGTTAGCAAGTGAATCATCTTTCGCATCTTTTGTTGTATCAACCCAGCTGTCAGTGACGCGGAAAGGGTGCTTCTAAGATTGATCTCCTGGTTGGAATCCTAACTCTGATTCTTCTTCCTTAATCCCGCAAGTTACTTAATAATTAAAATGGTAAGTCGTAATGATGAAGCTAAAATGATGATACGAAATGATATTGTACGAAGTCTAAAAAGCTGAGAAGCAAAAACAATAGACTATCTTGTTCATATCTGAATTTCAATTTAACTTAGAATAAAAATAAGTAGGACACTTTTTCTTAGGTAACTGAAGCGATTTCTCCTTCTTTAGTTTGTTGAAAATACCACCCTTTATTCCTGTACTCTATTGTACCACTTAATTTGTACCCTTACGGTTTAAAATAAAGTTTTGTTCTGTCGGGACTTTACACCGCTGATGGCCACCAGTTTACAAGGTGTAACAAAACAATAATTATTTAGGGGTCAGGTCGTAAGGCCCCAAAATGCATTGCATTGAGGATTGATTGGCACCGTTTAATAACTCAACACCATATTTGTTTCTGAATAATGGGTTATTAATTTTTAATGCCTACTTCCTTTAATTCTCGCAATTTTTTATGTCTTGATGACCGTATTTTGGTTTGCTAAAGTTAAGGTTTCTGAAAAATTCTGTCCAACAGTATATTAGTTTATTTATTCTTGGTCAGAGTGAATCCCAAAATAGTGACTGAGTCACTTGTCACTGCCACCTAATAAACTCGAAAAATTGACGTTTTAGAAATGGTTACTTTACAGTTATTTTACTATTCGCCGGCTCAGCCGTAGCCACTTCTAAAACTCAAACTATCCAAGTGCACTGTCTATCGGGAAGCGGGAAGTGACTCTCATTTTGGAAGTTTAGTCAAACTTCCCACGATTAATCGATTAACATTAACTTTTCATTTAAGATTTCCACATTAATATTTAGTATTTAGTGCAAAATTTGGTTTAAATTTTTGACTTTAAATTTTTATAAAGCCTAGATTACAGCAATAGTTTGATATACTTAAATTCGCTGACAAACTTTTTTTTCTAGGGAAATGAAATATCGTTGCAGTCTGAAATGTGCTCCCACTGTAAGTCGATGCAATGTACAAGACGTTTTGCACTAACAACAACTAACCCCTCAAAACTTTTTACTATTTCTATTCCTATCAAATATATTACGCATTTCTTTGCATGCATTTTCTTTAATCTTTTCTTAATTTCTACATTAACCATGGATTTTAAAATTTTTGATGTATCTGAGAATAGTTGATCCGGAAGAAATCAAAAGACTTGGGAAGCGTTTCAAAAAATTGGACTTGGACAATTCTGGATCACTATCCGTGGATGAATTTATGAGTCTCCCTGAATTGCAACAAAACCCATTAGTACAAAGGGTTATAGACATTTTCGATGAGGATGGTAACGGTGAAGTGGACTTTAAAGGTATATACTATATGAACAAGAATTATGAACATTATCTATTTCGTGTTAGATAGAACTGCGTAATACAAATGGTACTACGCCTGTTGTCAGACACTTCATTCCGATAAATATATCTGTACATTGACTAATTTACAACTCGATCGTTTCGCCCTTAATAAATTGTTCATTTTTTGCTTTTAGAATTCATTCAAGGTGTTTCACAGTTCAGTGTTAAAGGGGACAAGGAGTCTAAGCTTAGATTCGCTTTCCGTATCTACGATATGGACAATGATGGCTACATTTCCAACGGAGAACTCTTTCAAGTTTGTTGATTTTATTTATCAAAATATTGAGAAGAATTGAAGAAATACCTTTAGTTACAAGCTTGTCTGTCTGATGTCAAAAATTTTGTTTTCAGGTTTTAAAGATGATGGTGGGCAACAACTTAAAAGACACACAATTGCAGCAAATAGTTGACAAAACAATTCTGTTCGCCGACAAAGATGAAGACGGAAAAATTTCTTTCCCTGAATTTTGCAATGTTGTTGGAAATACCGATATTCATAAGAAGATGGTTGTGGATGTTTGAAACAACCTGCATTACCATGAATTATTCTGTCATTGAAACGTTGTGACTTTAATGACCCAAATTAATTATAAATAACTGTACAATGTTTTCTTAGTGTCTAAGTTGCTATAATAAGTTATGAAATGTGAAAAGTCGTCTTACAATCTAATACTTGAAATAATCAAACCTTACAATTATAACAATAATTACAATTTACGAAATATTCGATCGAAAGTCTCGAAGAAATGAAAAGAAAACAGTTAAACAGTCTTCTGTCTAGCTGCAAATTTCTCTAATACAATTATCATAAAGGAATATAAATCGTAAAAGTTCTCTTGTTGGTTAAATGTTATAAATAGGACATTTAAAATTCAAAATCGTACTCTTCTTGTTAACCTAATACATTTTAACTATATTGTACTATCAACGTATCAACTTTGGATCGTATCCAAAAATACCGATGATTATACCGCTTGTAGGTTTACCATTTTTCTGCAACCTCTCACAAAAGGTCATATAGGATAGGTCCTTTCTCTACCTAGTCCGTCGTCCAATAAACTGCAAGTGTACAGAATAACACTTGTACCTAATATTAAAAATATTGAATGTACATATAAATGCCATAAATATGTATGTAATCATGTATTATGTTATTGAGTGATCGCTATCTTACAGCCTGTATGCTGTTATATTTATTTGGTGCACCGGTATTGTGAAAAGTGAAATTATGGTATTTTAAATTATGTTTGAGAATCTAGGAATTGTTTAGATAAAAATTGCTAAAGATTGCCCAAGAGTTAAATGGTTTTCGTTAAAGAACGAACATAACTTACCAACATTTTCCAAAGCAAAAAGTGGTGTGTGCAGTGTTCTTAAAATCATTTAATTTATACCTGTATGAAATTCTCGAGTCTAATGGAATATATTACATTACATTCTCCCTTGCACCACCAGTATGAAAATTGTATTTTAATGTTATAAGAAGCGTGAATTGAGCAGCCTTCCCGGTAAACTTTTCCAAAATGGTCTCGAAACAATGGCGAACTTTTTTGATAGTAATGCAAACCATTTAATAAATACAATATATAGGTTTCATCCATCAAGTTGAACTTGAAAATATTTGGCTAATGAGCATTAATACCTATAAATATATAATAGTCAACAACTCTGCATTTGATTTATCTTATTGCATTGATTTAAAGGCTTATAAATTTTCAGCTGTTTAGCTAACCAATTTTGTAACCCATTCACTAACTCCATAAAGTTATACTGTATATGTATAGTTATCTTGTTTACTACATGATTTATTATTATATTGAAATAAATGGTAAGGTAGAGAAAAATTACTGTACTGTAACGCTAGTCTTTGTTACAAAATATTCGTTGAGTTTTAGTGTGCAAAACAACCATTTCAATAAATCGTGCCTCCCAGACTCTCAGAAAATGTTGTTTGATTGATTTTCATACAATACTCGTCATTCGTCAACCTGTACAGAGGACGGAAACTTCGGAAATCTTTTTCAGCGTAATCTCGTCTAGTTAACAGACAACTTTTCGGACTAATTCGGCATTGTTGACTGTACAAATGAAGGAATTATTCTGCTCAGCTAGAATCACAAATAAAATTAACTTTTGCAGATACTCATTGAAAAAAACCCAAAACCAATTTTACCCGGATGGCGATTTTTACAAAAAATTGCATTGTTTTTTTACTCTTAATTGTCTTAGTGCTTGGTACATTTCGGTGGTAATAGTGTTGATCGAAACTTTTTCGATAGAGAATTGTGGTGATTTCATTTCAGAATGAACTGAAAATGCCGCCGTCATGAATTTTCAAAAATGCATAAATCAATAATCAAGAGATAGAAGAATATACAATTCTGCCCAACAGTTTTAAATCGTTTTTATTGAGATTTTCCTTGCCCATCTCCGAAAGTTCAGTTAGTTCAGATTATGTTTGACATTTTTTTGGAATCAGCCTAGCCGATTTAGATTTAGTCAGAAAAATTGTCGATATAATGGCTAGATGTAGATATCAGAGGTTAAACCGAAAAGATTTCCCTTGTGTGTTCTTGTTCTTCCGGAACATAAATATTAAGCATTATTAACAAGTTCCAAAAAGAAAAGAAAAAAAACAGTACTTTATTTATCCATAGTTCTAGATATTTTCTCCGATTTTTATTTTGCAAAATACAAGCGTTCGAAAGACCATTTACATTTTTATATGCACATTGAAGTTTTGCTTTTAATTCTAATAAAACTGCCTAAAGTCACTACTCATCTAAAAAGAAAAGAACCATTGTCATTATTAAGGTAAAAGCATCAAACGTGTAATTTAATGGAAGGTCTTTGACCGAGTCTGGATCCAGAAGAACTGGATTTATTACAATGGTTGACCTAAATCAGTGCTGCTGCTGCTAGGTAGTTGTGCTTCGTGGTTATGTATTCCCAAAGGCGTAATTCGATAAACGCAATGTAATGATTTGGTTTTTTTTTTACTAAAAACTAACTAACCAAAGGTATATATTATTAAAACTATTTTGGTGACGAGAAGTGACAAAATTACTAATAGCACTAATAGGAAGGATGGGAATAATCGGAATAACACAATAATTAGACATATCGCTGTAGGCTATGTTAATATAATATATCGATGCTTTTCTTTTAATGAAATACAGTGCATATATGTAAAATTAATAAATATACTGCAAAGTGTCATTTACATTCTCTTTTATTGAAAGATTCTCTTCTGAATTAACATGTTAAGATTGAGCCGCTTTAGCAGCAATTCTCTTGTTTCTCTCATCAGCGATGGACAGCTTAACACCCTTACCCTTTGGCAATGAGACAAAAGGTTTGTTACCCTTTCCAATGATAAAGACGTAGTTTAATCTGAAAGGAAAAAAATTAGAGTGAGTCACTTTTAAGAATTTCAAAATTTGATACCATACAAAAATCAAATGTAATTTAGAATTTGTCTTCGCTCTTGGTAATGCATTAAATGCATAATCAGCAATCATGCGACCGTTGAGAGAAATTAATTTTGCCCACATTTTGAACCAGAATGAATATAGTATACAACCAGCCTTCGATAAGGGCACTTAAATAAACGGAAAAAGTAAATAAATATGGCAATAATAATAATACCTGGTCGCGAAAACGTGGCCTACTGAATCCTTAATGTGAACAATATCAAATGATCCAGGATGTCTTTCTCTGCTCACTACCGTACCCACACGCCCCAAGTTACGACCACCAGTAATCATACATAAATTGCCTGTAAACAGAAACGACCATCCATCAAAAATTAGATTTCTTAACCTCAACGGAAACTACTAAATAGTTAAAGTTAAGGCCTCAGTTAAACAATTACTAATCAAAGTATTCAGTGGATTATGCCTGAATTTTTTTTATCATCATAGAATACATTTTCAGCAAAAATGATGGTGCGCAGCAGTGTCTGCATTTCTGAACATTGACCTCTCTGATATCTTTGCATACTTGAACAACTTAACCATAAAATTTTATATTGCAGAAATGTCGACATTTTACAGCTTACATTTACATTATATAATCATATTCATATGTATTATACTTGTTCACTCTTATCTACAAAAAAAATCAGAATTATTGTATACCATTGTTTCAATTATACATTATTCTGAATAAATTAATTAAAACCTCCATTAATGGACTAACACAAAAACAACAATTTCTAGCATCCTGCTATTTGTTGGAACAATTAAGAGCACATTTTCCATTCATGCTGTTTTAAAGTTAGTTTGTAAGATGATGAAATTATTATTAAAACCATAGCGAGTAGATGGGTTGGCTTCCTAGATAGTGGTGAAACTAAGAGTATTGGGGAGAATAGCTACAACTTCCAAGCATCTGTGGCTTACCAAAAAATCTCACTACGGTCGCATAGTCTCGAGTTCGCTACACCTACTCCTATGCAAGCCTGAGATTGGAGGTTTTGACTCTTCTAAGGGCTCCCCTAATCAAACCACCACACCCAAAATTGATAGAACCCCTTTAAATTGTTCTTCATTCAGTTTGCCTTCATTTCCATCAAAATTTGAAATTTTAAAATCAATGGGAAACCCACAGGAATTTTTTCAAACCAAAACTAAAACAGAAATGGCTTCGAACTTTTTCATAAACATGTGTCTGCATAGTCGTGTGCATGGAAGGGTCTGTGTTTAGTCAGCGCCAAGGCGTTCGAAGCGCGTAGTGGAATTCCGTGGAACACATTGGGAAGAAGGGGAATGTTTGAACTCTTAGTTTCACAACTATTTACTCTACTAGCTATGTTAAAACTAAATTTCACAACTCATTACTGTTAATTGTGTTTATGACAATTATCTGCGCACCATCGGTAAATTATAGAAACAAAAAAACTTACCAGAATCAAATTTGATGGAGTCTATGATTTTACCGCTGGCGATGTCTACCTGAACGGTATCGTGAACCTTGATATTAGGGTCGGGGTAGCGGATAGTTCGACCATCGTTCGTCACAAGATGTGGCACTCCTTTAACTCCAACTTGCACCCTCTTAACTTTACAAAGCTTGTACTGAATAAAAGTAATAACGCAAATATTAGACAAAAAGCCAGTTATAGAGTTCAAATGCCAAAGGAAATGAACATCATTTCAGTAAACAAATTTATTATCACAAACAATCATTGGATTATGCCTGATGTTATAACGTCATCACGAATGCCAAATAATTAGAAGTTTAAACTTTAAATACTAAATAGTAATTAGCTTACCTTAGCTTCCTCTGCTGTTATTCTGTGAATGGTGAAACGTCCTTTTACATCGTAAATCAGGCGGAAATTTTCTCCAGTTTTTTCGATTTGAACGACATCTAAACATAGCAGATTAATTAAAAAATATTAACTATAAGCAACATTAAGTTAAATATAAAAAACTTCAATTTTACCCATAAATCCAGTTGGATAGGTAGGATCCGTTCGGACTTTCCCGTCCACTTTAATAAGTCGCTGCATAACAATTTTAGTTACTTCAGATTTAGTCAGGGCATACTTTAAACGATTTCGGAGAAAAATAACCAAAGGGAGGGACTCTCGTAAACGATGAGGACCTGTGCTTGGTCTGGGGGCATACACACCTCCCAATTTGTCAAGCATCCATGCTTTGGGAGCATTAAGACGCTTTAAGTGCTTCTTTGGACCTCGAGCCTAAAAATATATAAAAGGCTTTTTTAGACCGGTTTAGATTTTACAAGTTGATAGTATGAAGAAGAATAAGAAGCTTCTATTATTTTACTATCAATAATCTCTCCAATAGAAGTTTGGTGGTCACCGGAGTGAGATATACTAATGTTCCAAAGAGTGTACATTACACACAAACAGTAAACATAGATAATCTCTGACTCGTCTTAAACTAAAATCATAAAAATATCTAGTAGTACCGACCACCGACAAAAAGCTAGGGAATATTTTTCATATCTAGATTTAGAAAACCGAGCGTCTACAATTTATTTCTAGTAATGTTGATTAAAAAACAATACAATCCACTATATGTAAATATTGTCATAAAATGTGTCAAAGTTGAAAACATATTAAAGGTCGTCAATCGTGAATATCTTTCATTATGTTTTACAAAACAGTCAATCAAAATCAAACAGATAGATGTTTAGGATTGAAAATAATAAAACAAAATTTAGATCAAAAATATTTTCATAAACAAGCAAAATTTACTTACCATGCCGGAATTTTGATGCGCTCACTCAAGATTACCACGAACAACAAACCGCATATATGCTATGAAATGAATGCTGAAAATGAAAAGGACAGCAGAAGACGGCTAGCTACAGTATGCTCGCTTTTGATTTTGGTGGTCATCCACGACAAAAGTTCAACCTTTAGACACGGACGGCAGTACCCTACGTATGAATATTTCGCTAGTTTGTCTATTATTATCTCACAATCACAACAGCACATAGAATTACATAGAATACCAGAATACCTATTGCTATAATGTACTAGAGAAACTGGTCTCACCGTTTGGGAAAATCTTACGGGAAATGGGAAAAAATACTCTTCACATAGATTTGGAAAAACAATAAACAAATATTGATAACAAATCTAGCAAGAATGGAGAATCAAAATTATTACACTGCTTCTAGTACACGTTGTTTGTATAGTAGCTTTAAATATTATGGCATGCTTCTACTTAGGGGATGTGCCTATAGCTTATTTTTGGGTGTTTATTTATGTTTTTGTGTTTAGGAAGCGGCAGATAAACTTTTGGGGTTTTTTTTGTACTTTTATATTTAGGTTCCAAGCTATATATTTTTGAGCGTTTATGCTTCTATGTTTAGGAAGTATCAATACTACTCCATTTCATCAATTGTTTCCATTTTACAATTACAGAAGCTAACCTTCTGGTGTTTTTGTTTTTAAGAAGCGTCAGGTTAATTTTCTAAGGGTTTCTACTTATAGGAAGCGAAACAATAACGTTTTGGGTATTTCTGCTAAATGTGTAACTTTATAATAGATGAATTGGCAGATAAGCGGATACAATTGCTTGACAAGGAAATGAGTATAACAATATTTCATGAATCAGATTGGTAAATCATTCAAAGCTTGTAAGCATTGTTTTGTCGCTGGATATCTTCTATTAAGGCTCGCTGTTAGTTTTCAGCTATTCCATCAAAAATTATTTTCGGAACAAATTGGCAAAAACTGGGCTTTCAAGGAAGTATTAAGCTTAATATTGACCAGGCTCGGCTGTACCGACCTTCAAATCAGCGCCGACCATGCTGGTCCAATGGACCATTAAGAAAAACCCTATCGGGAAATGGGAAAATGGCGAAAAAGAAAAGTTACTATTTAAATTACTGTTTTTGCGACATCTAGCGAGCTTACAAAAAATCACAATAATCACAAAGTTCTACAGCTATAAATACATAATAGTATAGAGTAAAGTATAGCAATATTATTAAACACTATGCCATCATAATACTTAAAATCTGACGTAGTCCGCTACTCAATTACATACCTTACTATCAGGAAGCTAACGCCCTGAAAGTTAGCTCGAGGTTTCCTACAAAGGAAAACACCTAAAAGTTTGCTCACTGCTTCCTGTAATGGGAAATACTCTAAATTCAGTTTATAGTTTATATTCCAGTATACCTTTAGATTACCGCTTCATATAGTAGGAAAACCCCAAAACTTATCTTACCGCTTCCCAAGAGTGGAAACGCCCAGAAACTATATCTTAAACCTAACACACTATTTGGCTGTGCTATTCAACATAAAGTGAAAGCAGATTAAAATAATTTTTACTAACTGTGCAACAAACTATGAGAAGCGAGGTATTGTTTTTTTAACCCAAAAACCCCTTTTCTTATCTTATTCAATATAAAGCGAGCACGCGGTTTCAGAGAGGGGTGGGCATTCCACGCTCACTTTCAATAGGGTTATTCTTCATAATAATGGGAAATACCTAAAAAGTTAGCCTATCGCTATTTATAATTTGGAAACACCGAAAAAGTTGGATTAGCGCTTATTATAAGTGGAAAACAATTAAAAAATTCAAAGAAGCGGCGTACTATACTTGACACTTGACATCAAAAACTTTATTTGACTGTCTTATTATTCATTACAAAGTAGAAGCATTGTAAAGGGTTTTTTACTATCATTCTAACAAAGGGCTAGCAGCGGTATATCCTAGAGGAGCGTACATATACTACGAGGACTTTTTTCGACAATTTTTGATTCCCACCCTCTCCCCCCTTTGAGGACCACTTCGCAGCATTTAGCCATTTTGTAGCGTAGAAGGTGAGGACATTTTGGGTACCCCCTAAAGTGGGCCTAGCAGTATATCAGTATATGGGCGCTCCCTTAGGCTATCGAAAAATTCTTCACTGAAACAGACATCTTTATACCAGAATTTACTGGTGGTACCATAATATTTGTGGCTTTGATTGACATCGAATCGAGAATGACAAGTGTATTTTTGATATTTCCTTCGTTCGTAGAACGCGTTGTTTACTAGTTATAAGGTACCACCAAATAATATATTTTCTTTGTATTGTGCAATTGTATACAAATGAAGACGAAATCGAATGCTTGAAAAAGTAAGTTGGTATCAAAAGTTTTTATGTATTTTTAGAAATAATATTTATTATTATGGGTATGGCTGAAAGGTCTAGGTCTAATCTAAAATCTAAAAGTCGCTTTCACTAACTTAATAAATATATAGAAATATAAACAAACAATAATAAATCTGGCAAATTAGTGAATGAGTGTAAATTTTTCTAAATAATACTAATTAACTAATAATTCCATTCTAAGATTATTTTGTTCTAAAACATTTATAGGTACCGTTGACATTGAAGGACCATAAAGGCGGACGTGTTTAATGTTGAGAATTTTGTTTGAAGAGAAAAACTAGAAGTCGTTTATCTATCGTCAGTGACGAAAAACGAAGAATTCTTTTAAAGAAAAGGTGAAATTTTTGTCATTAGAGTTAATAGACATAAGTGAACTGAAGTGGAATAAGTTCTGTGACTGTGTTGTCGAGTATAATAGTTTTTGGTTTTATGGGATCAGGTGTTATTGTGTGATTGCCAGTGATTGGGTTTCCATTAGTTGTAATAATAATATTAGGCTAATAAGAATGTGGTACTGGACAAATACAAAATATGCAATCCTAATACTGCAATCCTTTGATGCCCTCTTTGGTGAAAGTCTGTTTCATCCTAACAGTGCAATTCATATAACAGTCATTAGAAATATAATCACAACAATCATAGAAGGGACTTAGTTTAGTTTACTTATATTATGTGTATGGACAAATTGACAAATACTTTAACATCTATTAGATTTTAACCGAAGTTACGGCGTTAAGAATTTATTTTTCATTTCAGATTGGCAGATATTTAATACTTCCAAAGTATTGCTGATATAGAACATTCGGACAAAATGAGTGACAACGCTTTAACGATGTCTCTGGGTAAGTAGCTAACTTTCCCTTCTCTACAAAACTATCGGCACTCGACACGACAGTATACTATCCATTCCCATTGAACGCAATAGTAATAGTAATAGTGGTAATAATAGCTTCTGTAGTTAGCTTCATAATGGTAACCACATGCCACATTTTATGTTACATGGCTTTTTAAAATTTTAGTATTAATATTGATTGCATTGCATTGTCACCAACATTTAGTATTTTTTTGAAAAATAGGCATCAGCATCTCATATATTTCATTCATATGAAAAGGCTCTTTGTAAAATGCATTGAGATTTGATTTTAATGTAAATATTATTCGTATTATTTAGCTGAAATAATAAAGAAGGGAAAACAAAGTCGTTCACAAAAATCCGGACGTGGCGGCACAAAATCAGGTTTTAGAACCAATAACAAGAAGCAAAATTTTCCTGTTCAAGCAAGAGGACGACCTGGTGGGAGGGGAGGAATCAGTCGAAATAATAATAAGGTGAATGAAAATAATAATGCGAAACATACATTACACTATTTTCTAATTTTATAATACGTGTAAAATATTGTATTTTATTGAATGTGTTGTTTAGTGTTTATGCTAATAATTAAGAATTTGCGCAAGTGGTGTAAGTTAGAATGATATTTATATATTGTTTTTCCCTTTTCTATTGGCAATGAATTTACTACAAGCATAATAATTAATTACTTCTGTGCTTTGTAATTATAATACTAGAATTTCCAAAGAGGGGTTGTTGCATATAGAGGAAAAGGAGTAGTCCGTGGGCGCAACAGAGCATCATTGGTAAATTAATCTTCTTGTGTGGCTTGTTGAAATAAGATATTGCTATTTTTAATTGTGGTTTTGTGGTTTAAACTGACTGTTCCGAAGTGCAATACCATAATACTTATACTGTGATTATACTTTATTGGAAACAGGGCCGATTTGCAATGCGGGGAAAACAGCAATTCAAACGGATTCCTAACAAAACTAATGTGAAGAGTGCCAGAAAGGGACAGAGTGGAGTAAATTCAGTCCGATTAGTTCAAAGAACTCAAAGGTTTACAGCAGGAGACCGATATTTTAATAAAAGTCCTCGAAATGCTTGGAAAAATAAGAACACTGCAAGTACTATTGTTGAAGCAAAGGCTACCAACAAACTCCGCATTGACGGTAATTTTCGTAACAAAGGAAAGCGGACAGTTCAGAAATTAGCTCAAAAGAGGATTCGAAGCGCAAAATTAATGTTAGCAGGCCGACAGCCAATTGGGCGCAATCCAAAGAAAGTACAAATGGTCAGTACAGCACACAGTTAACAAAGATACATTTTCAAAATCTCATGTTTTTGGGTGGTGTGTTCATATTTATGCTTTTACACAGGGAGTATCAGGAGGTATCAGAAAGGGTATTCGCCGGAGCAAATTCGGATTTGTTACTATTCGCAGCCAAAATGAAAAACGAATTGAACAATTGAACATCCAACAAAAAATAAGCCGGGCATCTCGGGCCAGAAGCAGGCAGTCAAATAATGGGTACTTCAATTTTGTACTCAAATGCATTAGTTACATGAAATTGTATCTATTGATATAGAATCAGAATGTATAAAAATAATATACATTTCCAATTTGAAACGGAAACGTATTATGTTCAAGTTATCTTATCGGCATTCTTTCTAAATGGATTAGGGATATTTCAACCGTTTGCAATTTTTTGTCCAGTCTTCACTTATTTTCATGCTTTTAATTGGAATACAATGATCATTAATCACCTGAATGTTTTTATAGAAAGCAACTTTGGACAGAAAATTCAGCTAAAGTCCCTTCAAACAGAATTCGAAACAAAGGGCGTTCTCAAGTTTCCATGTCAAATAATCTCGTTCAAGTTCGAATTCCGAACGATTATAGACCTCAATTCGAAGTCAGAAATAACTTACCGGCTCAATCCTCAGCTATGTATCCCGGGGACTCTACTTATGGTCCTGCACACTACGCGTATGATAACATGGGCAGTGACATGCCCGACATGATGTGGTCTCCACCTCAGATGCGGAATCAGTCTTTGAGACAAGGATACGGGGACTCACATGGATTCGATATGAATCGTGCAACATTAGATCCAGAAATACAAAGAAGAATTTCTTTTATACAGTCACGTACTGTTGGACACAATCCTTCGGTTTTACCAGATTTTAAGGCTCCTGTTTCTACTTCTCGCATGAAACTGAGTGACAGATTTCGAATGATAATGCATTAGGTTAGCTAGTTTTCGTCGTGTGTAAGCTAAGAAGTAAGAATCTGCGATATTAACAAGTGTGTTGCGCGGACGAAATAATATATCATAGATAGTAGGAATATGAGAATATGTCAAATGATGTCAAGAAATGTCATTGTTAAAATAAATGTTTCACGTAAGTAAGGCTAATATAAAAATGTCATTACTTTCAGCAATATAACTATATCATTTGACATTTCTTGGTGTTTAATATTCATTTTCAATGTATTTAATCAAATCAATCCAATCTTTGTCAACCTGCCCTGCATGTTTATTTATGTTTGTATTATATATACTAATATTATGATGTAGTCTAATCGTAGGATTTAAGTTTAAGCACGTGTAGTTCTAGTTTTATGTATAATCAATGTGCAGAATAGTGTATATGTTCGAATTTCGGACGCTATTGAATTATCAAATTATCTCACAATTTTTAATGTGGAAGCCCTACACAATACAACTAGGTATATTATTTTATAATATTATTAAATTGTGCCCTATGCAATGGTAATAACTACATATTGTACATATATATGCATTAACTAAAGAGTGTCCCAAGATGGTGGAGTTAAAAATGTTTCTCACCTCACTCAATGAATATTCAATATCCAAGAGAGTATACCGAGGGGAAATTATTTTTATTTCGTTTTCTTGGAGCACATGAAATCCTGTATTTTAATAGATCAATGAGCTAGTATAGCGATAGCGTAATCTATAATAAAATTTATACCTGCTAATTTTTGTTCTACAGTCATAGTATAGATAGGTAAATAACAATAATATTTTTAATTACTAAGCTCCAACTCCAACCATATTAAACACATTTATTATATTGTCCTCTTCTACAAAAAATGTACTCATTGTTAGTGTCATCCCAGGTTACGGTTTATTAACTTTTCTTTGAATACTAATTTGTGGTGTACTTCTCTAAAAATAAGTGATCTGTCTCCATTAGGTTAAATACAGAATACTCATAGGTAGTGCCCTTGCCCTAAGCAAACAATTTAACCTCAAAAATCAGCAGTTAGATTTGAGTATTAAAATCAGTGCAGTGTAGGTATTAATTAATTGTAATAACTGACTTGTATTGAAAAAAGTCTTCGTGAAGTGATGAATATTACCAAATTAAAGTTGCATAAAAATTTGTTTCTTCCGATACCGCTTTTTTATTGATACTTTGAATAATAATTATTTTCCAAGTAGTTCATTCTTTTGCATACGGTGTGAGGAAGTTTTTTTATTTTCGTATGTACTTAAGCTCTTATTTTAGCTGAGCAATGTCAATGGAAAATATAAAAATCCTTATTAGTTCTGGATCTGGATGAAGTAACCCCCGAAATATAAATCCCAGGAAGCTAACCTAACGGATTATGTTCTACTATATATAATTATGGCCTTCACTGCCTTGTTTGAAAGTAAGAAATCGAAAACTGAAGATTTGTATTTGGCTACGACGTTCCGAGACACGTTATTTTGACAAGTGTAGTACATCGCATAAAGCATATATATTAATTCCATGAATACGCAGAGCCCCAAAAATGCGGCACGTTTCAATAAGCAGGGGACAATTTTTGAAATATATGGGGAAAATTGGAGAAAGTCTGATGAAAACGGAAATTCTATTTAAAATTCTGGTGACCCTTTCTGACGCACTACGTATTTTGGGGGCAAATTTTTCGCCTAGGTAGTTTACATTAAAAAGACTGCTAAATTCCTTGAGTTCAGACATTATAGATTACTGATTACTCTTGACCATTACAAGCACATAGAAGCACACAAAAATATTTCAGTTAGCCTATAAGTGTATACCTATATTAAATTCTAAAAAATAAGAGTTGACGCATGACTAAAATTCTAGTTGATAGATGCCTCTTAGGCAGTCTACAATTCTACAATGATCAGTTTGTAAGGTCATTAAACATGAAACCATTTTCAGTTTGTTTTTTAAGCGTACTAAGTATCTGCTTTCTGATGACTATTATGCTAATAAATGTACTTATTCTGACATTGCCATTTTCCGTTCACGGCATATGTAATATATAATTTACTTTATTACAAAACGTTAGGTTACAAATTGCAATTCGAGCCAAACTATAGGGATTACCAATTTTAGAAGAGCTTATAAAACACACATCATATTTTATATTTATAAATTTACGGTTTTATTCTTTAAACTTTCTTACCACTCATATTCTTAAATATTGGAATATGACAAGGACACTAAGCACAAGCTTAACACTAACTAATAGACGTGCACCATTCCGTAAGCAAATGTCCAGCATAGAATGTATGTGAATAACGCCCCGAAAAATCCGTTCATTAGAATAGCTTTGCGAGACGTAAAATATCGTTGATATTCTGCTCCTGCTTTTGCAATCAAAATCAGCCACATTCCAAAAATAGCCAAAAAGTAAAATCCAAATCCGTAGAGACTTGTGAGACCTAAGACACCAGCTCCCATTCCGGAAAATACAGCAGTGCATGTGCGACAGTATTCCACAACAGCTGCATTATGTTGGATTGCACTTTGATTGTAAACTTTCACTTCTCCACCCTTTTCCAATGTGACTGTCCTGGTTCTCTGCATCTTAACGAGGATTGCAGAATATCTTTTCAGATATTTGTATTGGAACAAATATTTGAGGTATCCACAACTTTTTTTAACTCTAAAATATAGAAGAAAAGGTATCAAAGTACAATACAACACAACACATCATTCGAATTGGCCAATGACCCAATGACCGCAATGTTTTATAACCTTATTTAGAATCTAGCTTTCATTATTCATCATCATTCAATACATTCATGGATAAGCATGAATCCATCAAAAACAAAGATTTAGCCGTCTTTGCTAACCATCTCAGTATTTCCTAAATCGACTGTGTGAGCAACATATAGCGGAATCAAAGAAACTTGAGTTAAACCTTGTTTTCCTTATTATATTCCACCAATTGCCGAAGGTTTCATTGATTCCGGACGGAGTCACGTCATGTGTCTATGTTGCTCACAGTCGGGACAATCGATTTTTAGGAAAGCTGAAAGGGTCATCAAATTAAAGTACCCACTACTAATTTTACCTGTTATTATGCGGAGCTTATGCATAGTACATTGAAGAGCAAAAATATTAAAAAATAAAACTTACAGACAGAGTGAAGGCTGGTATGGAATAGCAATGTCGAAACAACAGTGACAAGAAGGTCAAAACCGACAGCTGACGAAAAACAGGAAGTTATGATTAATTTTAACTCGAAAGATGATAATTGGTAATAATCATTTAATGATGAAGATATTTTTGAGAGTTCGTAATTACCGCACTATGTGATTTACTCCTCGCCGGAAATTGCAACGCGGGATTTTGAAATAGATCATGGCAGACACGTGAAATAATTTATATCCCGAATTCCCAAAGAAATGTTCCATTCTAAGTTCGAAAGTACTATTTCAAGTGACTTATAAAGATAAATACTAAATACATCCCCAAAAGATCGAATCGTCAAGTTGTAATCCGATAATTTGTCATATCTTATTTCATATCACACATCAGAATACAAAATGGCGAATGCGGAGAATGATCAACCGGAAAAAGGTCTCAATAACAAGCTTACTCCAAAAGAAGTGATATTAAAAAGGAGAAGGGGTGGAAATGAGGAAACAGATAAAACAGGTATAATTATAGATAAAGTATTTTGAAATCATAAGTATGAATTTGTGTATAATATCAAGAATCAATAATAAGTCAAATAATATAAATGAAAGGTCACTTCATATGGTAAAATATGCATATGTTTTTGTTTTGTACGCAAGGAAAGGAACCAGATCCAGATTCTGTAGAGTCGAAAAGACCAAAGAGGACCGTTCAACAGGAAATTGCTTTGGATGAACTCAGTAATTGTGATGCAATCTTGAAAAGCGAATCCACAAATTTGAATACGAAAATGGCGACATTGACAACTTTTTTTGATTCCTTAGTTAACCACAATATTAATATTTACTTTTTAAAAGAAAATTTTAACGAATGGGTAAAATCAGCCACACTCACAATTTTGCAGGAGGTTCGCTTCACTTCAGTCAATTTATTTACATACCTAAGATCAGCTCTCCAAACTTCTCCGACAATATTTGAATCTATTTGCGATAAAGTATTACCTGTAGTAATGTTTTATCCTAAAGGCGATGATGTTTTGGATAGTTATAACGGTTTTATGAAGCTCTTGGTTCAAACTTTTGAGAAACTGAGAAGATTCCCAAAACTTGTCGCGAAAGTCTTATGTTGTGTCAGAGACAATGAAAATGTTCAAACACCAAGAACTAGAAGCTCCGCAAAGTTGGAATTGGAAGCTTTGAACTCGAGCTCTTCTTTGTCGCTTCCACCTGGATTTATAAATTCTATTGGTCCCATTATAAGTCTGCTGCCAAGCGGTCAAATTATAGACTTATGGAAGACTCTTCACCACAATTTTACTGAGGAGTGCCTTAAGAAGATAGACTTCACAAAACCAGGTCTGATAATCTAACGAAAACGAAACAATACGTTAATACCAATGTATGTAAGTTGTTGATAATTACAATAAGTTAGAAGAAATATACCATATAATATTACCATTATCATCTTTTTGTAAGTACGTAAAGTAAATATGCTAGCAAAAACGTTGTGTTGTGTAGGCCGTGTCAATGATTTTATTGAAATGAGTGTTTGGTCCTTCTCGTAAATGTAATAAACGGCAATTCGGCTTTCAGGGCTACAAGGTTAAAATGACCAAAATAAAATGTTATAAAACTATGTATTATCACTTTTCAATGAAAAGCATTTGGTGTTAATACTACGTACTGATAGCAAGTAAAATTTTGGCTGAGTAAATAATAGTTGTTTATACTAAAATATATGTCAATTCTTTGCAGATAAATGTGTTTCAGCTTTTCTGCCGATCGTCACGCAGATCTTCATTGAATTTTTCAAAAACATTAAATTAGCAGATGCTGGTGTAGCTGAAACAACTTTGGAAAGAGCATCAGAGTTAATGCTAAAGTTTCAGAATGAATGCTTGAAGCCATTAAGTAATCTTGCTCTTCATAAACACGTAAGGATATTTATTTTAACTCCAAAACTTGCAATCGGTGCACCACCACATTTTTGTAATTAAACGTCATAGAAAACAGCAATTTTCCGAAATAATAAGTTGGTTTTGTTTACTTAAATCTATGATTAAGATTAAAAGTAAATTATATTAGTCAAACAAGATTATAAGTTAAGTAATGTTAACACATTTCAGTTACTATCCGCTATTTTGTAAATTTAAAAAGTAAAAGAATGAACATTTAAGTTTTCCATGTTCGTAGGGTTTGGAATTCTCAAAACCTTTTCTTCAGAATGCTTACACGTGGGCAGAATTGAATGGCCTTTTGATCCATTACAATATGAAGTACAGAAAAATTACACCAGCGCCGCAAGTAGAACCAAACACAAATTCTACCAACCTGACTTACTTGCATCCGTATCTTGACTGTGACCAATGGAGCAAACTTGCACAGAAACTCCAAAACACACCATTTTTCGTTTATTTGGTAAATTTTTATATTTAGTGATTATTATAAGATAAGTATCCTGTTAAGTGTCAAGTTCAGTGGTCTAAACGTGGACTCTATTAGTGTACTGTACTGCTGTATCGTGTTAAGAATTGTACCCAATTTACAGGAATTTATCAAATTAGTTGCGCATGCGCATTTATTGCGATATTACCTGAAAAATTCTGGACTTAAAATAGTATTTCATTATTTTCCCGTCGAAATAATTGCCTAATTGCACACCACATGTTAACATGGTACGCTTAAACACTTTAAAACAGTCACCCGAGCTAAAACTAGAGAATGCATTATATATTACTGATGATACCATCATCCATATCTATTCTGATGACCAGCTTATTATGGAAATTGATAACTCATTTTCATTATTATACTAAATAGTAAATAGTATTAAAATATTATTTCTGCCATGAAACATTGCGCGTGTGCATTTATTACAAACATTACGCCATAAAGGGTTGAAAAAGTAATATTGCGGGCTCAATTATTTCGATAAAAGTGGTAGAGGCTGTAAATTACTAACTAGCTAACCGAAAACGTAAAATAATACACTGCAGAGTGCTGACATAATTTTGAACATTTATTTTGCAGATCAAGTTAGTTGCTCAAAAACTAAAATATATGGTTCTATTGGAGAGATTAAGCGATCCATGTTTACCGAAAATAAGTCAAGAAACAAATAACCACTTAGTTCGGAAACATGTTAAAAGTGCAGCTAATTTTCTGTGGATTGAGCAGACAAAGTTGTTGGAGCCAACTCTAGAGACAATGGAAATGTGTTCTCTTGTTGCCGAATTCATTAAACCAGAAGAAACTATTGAATTGTGTAATGGTTTCATTAAAAAAGTAGCTAATAGACAAGAAGACATTAATGGCACTTATTATGACCTGATCAATTCTTCGTGCAATCAACAATTCCAATGTGGGTTGCTGCTGGAATCTTTGGCGGAAGTGTTGAAACGATTGGGAAAAATGAAGATACTCCAAAATGAGATAAAAATGCTTTTAACAGACGTACTATCTGCCAAAAATCGTGCTGTGATTCTTCAAATCGCCATTTGTAATGCTAAAGATAGCGTAGAAGACAATCAAAAAGACATGACGACTTCGTTGCTTAGTATTGTTAATGAAATTATTGAATCTGCTGTTCAAAAGTTAAAATTTACAGGGAAAAATTCTGATTCTCTGAGCTGCCAAGAGGAATTTTCAATGGATTTGGTATGTGACATTTTAAAATATTTAAGTGAACTGCCTATGGAAGACTATCCGCTGCATTTGAAGACGATTGTCCTTCTTTGTTCTTTAATAATTTTGACCGGTATCACCAAAAGTGCTAGCCAGAATTTGGTAGATGAGGTTGGTCATACTTTTATTAAAAGTGGTAGTTCTTTGCATGGAAATGCAGCATTATTTGCCTTGAAATGGACAAATATATTCAAGTGGTTCTGTGGTCATTGTGAGTTTTTCTCAGAAAGCGTGCAGAAAGAAATGATTAGTGTTATCCTACGGAATATTTACATTTCGTCTAAATCAGTTGCAGAATTCGAAGAAGAATTCAACATTATGTGTGAAAGTAAAATGACCCCATCAAACGAGCTCATTTCTTTGCTTCTTTTGGAGTTCCTGACTGCGGTAAGCAAAAAATTCGAATTCATATAGTTAAGAATGGAAGAATTTGTGCAGTATACTTACAATTGAGAATTGTCCTATTGTGACGGTCAAGTTTGCAGTTTCGTGCTCTATGTAAAATCATTACAGATTATAATTCTTTCCTGGCCCTATTAAAGTTAAAGTCTGTAGTATTTCAATTTCCCTTTTTCAATTACTATATCCCTATGTAAGTATTGGTCCTAGACTACCACATTGTGGATGCAATATATAAGACCTTTTGAAAAGACATTAGGCATAATGCAGCACTACTTAGCAATACTACAACCTTTTCCTTTCTATTGATTTGATTAACCACTTTGTAGGAGCTTCATCAAGGAGCAAAAACAAAATTGACACATCAACTGCAAACCCACACAAGAAAGTTGACCCATTTTGTGGTCAAATCATTGGATGATATTGGCAATTATGGCCAGATCAATGCATATTCAGTTGAGGCAAGCTGTTATCGATCGTGTTGGCTTGTGCAAATGAGCCTGAAAGCTCTGTCAACCTGCGAAATAGAAAATGCTACGAAGGAGGATATGTCACAATTCAAACTTTTACTATCAAGAAAAATTTTGGAAGCTTTGTCGCGCTTGTCGAACGATAGTAATCTACAAGCTGACCTTCATGCTGATGTATGCAAAGCAAATATGTACGCCTTCAAATTCCTCCACTGCATATGCAAAGCTAAAGAAGAGTTTAAAGGAAGTATCCCGAATGATTTTGTTTTACAATTGTGGAATGCTGTTATAAAACATGAATTGTGCGAAACCATTGGAGGAGGTAGTTGGGAAAAGGGAACTATTCTCACTCCTAAACATTTACTGAAAGACATTTATGAAGCTGCCAGTGTGGAGGAATTCAAAGAAATTTCGTCTTTGATAATTGAAATGGTATTATTTTTTAAAAGGCTTGTTTTCTACTGCAAGTAAATTCTTTTCTTAAGTATGAGTGTTCTTAGCAATTTAGTGACGAATATGAATTTTGAAAAGTAATAATTACAAATATATTTCAGGTAAATCGGTTCAGCATCCAGAACATAAGTGACGCGAAAGTTGAAGTCCTCATTAAAGTGCTGGACGAACTGATAGAAGCCGAACTTATATCTGAAAAAAAGCAAGCGCGATGGCAAACATTAGAAGAGTGCTTACATGCTTTTCTAGTACTCTCGTTAAAATGGGAAGCAAAGGAACATTGTTTGTCTAGCATTGTTCTACCATTTCTTAGATTTCAAGGAAAATTATTACGTCGACGTAGAGTAAGTTATTCCTTATTTTATTGTCCCTTCTCATTGCTTAACTTTGGATATTAAGCCTGTTTTGTTAATTTGAGTTGTAGAAAGAAGAGAAGTTGTGCCTCCTTACGCTGCTTTTTGGACAATGTTACTAAAAAGGTTATTTCATTGTTTATTTCAGCCGATGGGAAATCTCACAAGTTTAGCAACTTGTCTAGCGTCTATTACCGCTGTGCCTATCAAAGAAATCAAAGATATTGAGCTATATAGTAAAGTTTTCAGCTGTGTCGCTGATTTATTAAATGCATTTGCTTTACACAGACTGGATGTCGTTTCATTCCGCACTCATATATTCCTGCAGGTATTTTTTTTGAAAATGTAATAAGTCTTATGATATCAAACGTTATTATATGCATTAAATTTAGCATTTCGTGTACTCATCATTACAGATTGAAGTACAATTTTCCATTAGTGCTTTTGAAGCACATTAGAATTGTTCCTAAAATATTTTATTTAACGATTTTAGTGTTTCCAATTTCTGGTTGAATGTTTATTTATGAAAGCGGACCAAAAAAATAACCTTTCGGATGTGGAAATATTTCATATAAGGCACTGTGCTCATAGTATTGAAAGGTGAACCACTTTTTGCGCTGCTTTGCAAAGTTTAAGTGTATTATTTGTAATGGTGCCTGTTTATGTTGCACTAAGCATAAAACTCTTCAAGTAATCTCACAATTCATATACCTATTTAGAATATGTCAATCTATGAAGTTGGGACAAAAGGAATTTTCTCGTGTATCGCCTTACTTCGTTGCTGTATTGATCAGACAGCTAGAGCAAGTAACAGTGTATCCAGTAGTTAAGGTACTGCATTTAATCATTGAATCGCTAAGTTAGTAAGGTATTTGTCGTTTTCTACTTATGTGAGAATTTTCGCCTAGTATTTAGTACTTTTTTGTTTTTGTGGTATGAGCTAGCGATGCAAATTATATAGAACTGAAATTATGAATACCTGCTAAATTTTTAATAAAAAGGTTTTGTTTATTAGAATCCATTGCTAAGTGGCTGCTACAAATTACTCGACCTATGTGATGAACACGGTGTTGCTCAATTGAATTCGATGCTTAGTGCCGCATCTCGCGAAGTGTTTAAACCTGTTTACGAAATGTATAAAAAGTTTTATCGGTACAAAGGTAGAGTGTAAATATTAACACTATTTCCCTGTAGTGGGTATTTGAATTGTTTTGCTGAATTCATTTTATTTGATTATTCAATTGAAATACATTTTTTGATCTTTTTGCTGAATGATGTACGTAACTTGCGTTATTGAAATAGTATGACAGTTCACTTTAGGTGATAAACAGATACAAATAACTTGGCAAGGCAAAACATTGCAGCTTAATTAATAATCTGCAGTGAAGTGAACGTAGCAAAAATAATGCAATCTTACTTTCAGTCTAACAAATAGAACATTACATAATTGTGTGTATTGTGCTTTTGAATAAAATCTGAATTTATAAAAACTTTTTCCGCGACCACCTTTTACCAAAATTATATGATTGGCATAAATTGAATTTAGTGCAAAGTAAATAAAAAGTTGCTACATACAGAAGTAAAAGTATTAATTAGACAAGAAATCCATTAACAACTAATGTAGATACTAATCGCTACTATTTACTATCATTTTCATACATTGTTTTAGTAGGTTACAGGCTTAAGGATGTTCTGAAAAGTCAACGTAGACGTAAACTAATTACATACTGCAAAGTTGTGATTGATTATATTATAGTGTCATCCAATAAACCAGCAACTGTAAAAAGTAAAAAAAAACCTTCAAGATAAAAAGTAATTTTGCTTGCGGTGGAAGATTGACTTTCTTCCTTAATTTAAAGTTGTCTAGGTGGCTAGCACCATACATCAATATTTCGTGGCCTACGAAGCCCACATCTTCGTGGTATTATTATTTGCAAAAGTTGTATGTAAATTGAGTAAGGTTGATTTTTATACACAAATTGCAGAAACAGTAAAGTCTGATGTATAAACATGTACTTAGTGGTGGTTTCTAGTGTCTACAGGGCAGTGCCTCTCCTGTACGGTGCATCAACATCAAGTGTGTGTGTGCATATTACAAAAAGCACACAAATCAGTATATAAGCACTTAAAAGAAAGTGGTTCTAACATAACTATGCATTTCTTGGTACTCTGTTGACTTAGATGTTGCAAATGGTTCACCAGAACAGCAACTCAATCTAAATTATTTTGAGATTTACTAGTAAATAGAAATAGAAGTAAATTCGAGAACAACGATTCTCTCCCTCATAACATATAAATTATCGTAAAATACGAAATTAGCTGGGGAATTTTATTTTCAAGCTTCCAATAGGTCTTGTATTTCATGATAAATAGAGGTTTTATATCTGAAGTTGAAATTTTGTTTTGTGCTGTATTTATTTTGAATACTTTTCCTTTGAATAATAATAAATTCTCTCTGAGGGAAGCATCCTGAGTTTTACTTATGGTAACTGCATACGTTGAATCAGACCCTGTTGAAAGGCCCATTTCATACAACTTCATGTGAAATCCGTGAGGCGCAAGCATAACCATGGACGTCTACTAAGTCTACTTACATACTTAAGTATGCAAAAAGCTGCAATGTTCTTTGGTTTTTAGCCTATTATACAGAATACAGTAATTATTTCTCTGAAGAGCCATTAATATTTCATTAGCAGGTGTATATTTGAACTACATCATAATGTTCATTTGCTTCTAGTTTTTGTGGCAGTGGTATCAGTACGAGACATGAAAAGGCATTGAAATTTATTTGACTTCGTAGAGATTTAATGAATGAATGGACGATGAATATTACGCGATGATAGAATGAAATATCTATGCACAAAGCGCTGAGAGGAAGATATATGATGGAAAGCGGACGATGAGTCTGGCAAGGGTAAAATCTACATTTTATTTGAGCTGCAAAAGTTATCTTATGCCATTCACAACCCATCAAAGTAAAACTCCTGGAGCAAAGTACACAAACAAATTGTGGGTAACCTATATTTATTGCTTTGATATGATGATCATAAATTGTGAATGCCGCAGCACTACTGGGAAATATTTCAGCCTGGATGCCCCATACTTCGACTAGACATTTGATATAGTATTGTACAAGCTTCTCTGAGCATTGTCTTCATAGGCTATATAATATTACTTATTATAATTTCCACCAGATAATTCTTTGAGGTGCATTTTAGGAAAGATGTAATAAGGCCCAGCTCACAATTCTAATTCAGATGACGACCAAATACAGAAGAATCCCGATTTGTAATTGATATTTGGATAATTTTTATAGAAACATTAATTGCATACCAATTTGGTCCTACAATTACAGGAATCATCCTAATTGTAAGTGTATATACATACAGCAGACCTAAAGATGAAATGAACTCAAGCAAGACTCAAGATCTGTCTATCAAATACAAGCTTGGTAATGCAAATTCGACAGCACGTAGATACGTACTCAAACAGAAACTATGTAGAATGTTACTTTGCTGATGGTATTGAAGAAGTCTGCTGGAGAGAGTTTATATGATATATGAAACTCTCCCTTGCTGAGCATCAAGTGAACTGACTTTGAACAAGCAAGAAGCATTGATGTGATGCAGCTCAAAGCTCAACGAAGCCGAACTTGGAGTTTGTTCTAGGATGGAATAGAAGAGAACCAGAGGATTTCAATTCAAAGAACGTCTCTACGCAACTCACCCCATTCTTTTTCTTCCCCCTTTGCCATATATGTATGTGGTAGGCCAGGCCATTTGCCAGAAAAGAGACGAAGCTGGTTTCCACACTGCACTCAGAGCAACAAAATAGAATAGACATCTACGGTCTGGTCTGGTTTGGCTGCCTTGCCTTCTCTGACTTACCCTACACAACATACCATATTATATCTGGATCTACCATCAGAGTCAGAGGAGACCCTACACTTTTTACGTTTACTACTTCATTTTATACATATTCTACTCATGTACCTAGGTATATTCACTTCGCAGTTCAGATATGCCATATACGAAACTCTAGAATTAAATTGCATAAATAAATACCTATACAATTCTACAGCAATGTGTAGCTGCATACTTATTATATTCCTACTCTACGATTCGCGATAACCTTCTGAGTTCTATTTACTATATATAAAAAATAATGCTTTAGCTTCTCATTTTGTATGTTATGTAATATATATATTCTCTATATTATGCTTATGTATTACATTTGCACATACAGGTACAAAATAGTGTCACAGCAGCGTGTGCAAATAATTTACAATTGGTTAGTGAAGTTTAAATATTAGGGAATTGCATTTTCATACGACACAATTTTTTTAAATAGACTGTTAAAAGTTTTTGGTTTCCAACATTAAGCAACGTAACATTGGAGTACAAATTAATCCAAAACTTTATAACATATGGCATACATTGTCTAAATAGTTTAGGATATCCATTTCTTTTACCTTTTGATTAATTACTCTTCCACAAAATCTATATGGTTCACTCTAGAAATCTAGTGCGTTTGTTGAGAATTCGCATGTATTTTTTAGTTAAGTCATTGCTTTAAATTGTTATTGAGAACATCACTCAAACCATTTTTAATTACCTTAAATAGCTCACTTAACGTGGCGAAACATTCGGTCTTAATGTTTTCTTGTCTTAGGGTGACACTTCAAAGAGAACTCTGAGAACTGAGATAGTATACAGGTGCCTAAACTTCAATCGCTTTATATGTAAGTAATATTATTACATAAACGCCTGAAAGTGTGATTGTAAGGTGTAAGTAAGCTAAATGACTAAATAAAGTAGAACTATGTGATTGTCAAGCTGTAATAATTAGAACATTGTAGGTATAAAAATCGCTTATACCAAGCATGGATAAAGACATAATAAATTCTTATATAAGTCCAAACAATGTGTAAGTGCATTCACATTTACAATCTCTGTAAATGTATGGACTATGTATTGGAATAATGTATTGAATATAATTTCGTATCTTTTGGAAGTACATTCACTGAGACAGAACAGAGCTGAAGTTGTTTTGTGTGTCTGCAGACGAGAACAGAGGGATCCCCTACACTGCACAACATAATATTCAAAGCTATAGGATAGCTAAGCAAAGGAAATTCAGCAGCTCTACATTAACGCTAGGGATTTCCCTTTCAGTCGGAGCTGATCCGTCTCCGTGGTCACATTTGTGCTGGCATACGCGTGTTCCCCATCTTTTTAGCTTGTGTTTCATCATTACATATACTTCTGTATTTGCGTTTGAAATAGGGAAGCCGAAGCACGAACAAATACCCGGAGTCATACATAGTTCATTTCAGTCAGTAAAGTAAACTACTTAAATGGGAAGACTCAGGAGGACTAAGGCAGGACATTGTAAACACTGTAACATATTTAGAATTACGTAGACATAGCCCTATTTTTTCCTTGTATGTGAATTACTAACAATTTTACTCGTACATAGTGTAGGAAGTGCACCTAAGCTCTCATTTGACTCAGTTGTGTTATGGTTGACATCGAACAAAGTCATTGTTATTATAACAAGAAACCATTTGGTCCGTTTCCCTTTAGCTCCGACAATACCCAAAGAATTAGTAATCAGTTTTGCCTGTCCTCTGGGTTCCGACCTGCATTAATTTTGTGCTAATAATAAATTATGTGTAATTTCATTGTGACATTAATAAGTTGCGTATATAGTAACAGTTATATAGCATTCTCGAAGATGTTTTTGATGTAGAAGCATAGAAGCAAACAAGGCAAGAACACAAATTCAACAAAATTCCATTGCTAAAATTAAACTTGATTTGTAAAACACTTTGTTTCTTATATATTAGTATTTACAAGCACTGATAGACTACGTGTGTAATTATTACGTTACTTTTTATTTCATTTGCAAGAGCGGTCTGAAATCAGCTTATGTGAAGTGTGGGAGTATCTTACTACTTCGGTGTTGTGCCTTGCATTTTGTAATAACCTCGGATGAACTGTCGTGTGTCTACTATTAGTGAAGCAATGTACCGGTTAAGCCTGGAGTGCACACGGTTAACAAAATCTTATAAGTTTTCAGACCTGCAGACAGCAGACATGTACTCGCCTGTGTGTTTCTAGTTAAATCCGTTGAAGGTTGAAGGTCTATTGTTGTTCTTTTATAAAAACACGTTGTGTCAAACGGTCCCAATTCCAATTATTAAGGAAATGTTTAATGTGTAGTTTACTTTCTTTAACTAATATTTACCCCGAACATGCACATGTATTAAAACCTGACATATATCATGCCAAACTGAACTGCACACAGTATCCTTGGACTCCTTTGTAAAATCAATACTTCACATGCAACAACCAGCGAATTCAAGTGCAAGGTGATGTTTGAGCTTTTCCTGTCTATGCCTATTTCCTTCGGATTGCATGAAAATCAAACTTTTGTTTAACAAACGAATTAATATGGTGAGAATTTTCACTTTTTTCTTGCTACTTCCTGTCTTGAAATAAAAAGACCACATTTCACCTAATACTCTTAAACGGGATAAATTCATACTAAAATATAATATTACCTATGTCATTATTGAAGTAGTGGTGGTAATTAACACAGATATACAAAAGTATAGTATAAATTATTATCATTGTTACAGAAGTACTTCGGTAGTCTGCTACTTCAGTAAATACCGTTACACTTACACCCTTTAAATTCTACAATCATATTACTCGTTGCATTTATTTATGATATTGGCTACTTTAGCTAATTAGCTAAGCTCTCACAGTGTGACGTAACGTTTACTCATGTAAGCCACAATTGTGAAAAATCGCAATACCAATGTACAGAGTAACTTATTTAACTTTACTGATAGCTGTGGATAATTGATAGTTCACCTTACGAGTTTAGGGTAAATATTGCCAATAACGTAAATGCAGCTGTGAAATACTTAATGCTGTATAGAAATACCAGTAGTACTTTTTACCGTTTCTTTATATTCGGAAACCAAGTATACAACCCAAAATTGCTTGGTAATCTTAACTATAGATATGTTAATTAGGCTAATGCAAACTCTTTCGTAGTGCGATTGGTAGGGGGAAAAGTAAAAACAAATAAATTTAGCAAGCTGAATGGTATACATGGAATTTATTATCTATGGAGCAGATACACCTATTTTTGTAAATACACATCAGAGTAACTGAACTCGCCCTATCGGTATTATTTACTATTTGTGCTGTATGCCTGTATTTAGATTTACTTTGCAATGTTACATTTTAGTGAAGAAATATTTGCATTTTTGTCATTTTAGCCCAATTTTACCGTTGGTGTTTTGGCACAGCTAGAAATAGTTCACAGATAGCAATAAATGATTACATTGAGTTAGCATATGAGCACATACAATGTTTTCCTTTTAAAGATTGCAATTCATATTGAAAACAGGAAACTGGTTATCATGCAAACATCATTGCATATTTATGCTTACATTGAAATGACAAATCGAATAGTACCTACGCAGGCGGCAGTCACAATTAGTTACAAATAAAAGATTGTGTGTTCGCGTATTGCTGCTGCTGACAATAAGAGTAGGAAGCATTCAATTGTGTCTTTGGCTGCAGCAGTACGTCAAGTCGCCCTAATTCCCTATAAAAGTATTCTTGTGTGTAGGAGTGACTTTGTGATGTACCAAAAATAACAGAAAAGCTATGTTTAAAGGCAGTACAAATAGAACATCGAGGATGTTTAACAAAGATACAGAATAATCTGAGGATAAACAATAGACATGTAGGTACCCTCGTTTGGGTGATGAGAAACGACTACTTTTACATACGTAGTGGTCAGAGGTAGTGCACTTTGACCATTACTAAGGATAAAATCCACAAATGTTTATATTTTATAATTAATTTTCAGAATTGTTTTCGTATACAAGGAGCGATTGTAAATAAGTATTTATAAAGAATACAACGAAAGCAATATTTTTATTTATGGAATTAATATCAGTATAGAAAAGTATACGTAGATTTTCTGCTCACTCATTGGTTTTATTAGGAAATGTGTTTTAACAGTGATTAGTCCTTATTTATTCTAAAGCGTCGTGTTGTGGTGGACGTTGACTTGATGTTAATGTTTCGTTAAGGTATAGATCGATCCTCAAAAGAGCCCAAAATAACATGGGAAAAGTTCCTTGCTTTAAAAGCTTATAACATCCACATCAAATAAGTAAATACAAATGTCTAAATGTAGAAAGAATCTCAACTTCATTGGTAAAATATTTTACTGTTGAATTTCTAATTTATCGACTGCGCTTTGAGTAAAAAGTATTTAAAAAAAGACAACAGTATGAATCGAACCAAACGACAGAGCCTTCGTTCGATTTAAACTGTCGTCTTTTTGTTCAATTACTTTTTACTCAGAGCACAGGAGCTAAATCAAAAATTCAACAGTAAAATATTTTGCTAATGAAGTGGAGATTCTCTCTACATTTTCACATTTGCACTTACTTCTTTAATTTAGAAGTTATAAGCTTTTTACTAATTAACAAACTAACTAACATCTATCCGGGTTGTTGAAAAATACCGACAGCCAAACTCATACAGTAAGACATCCGACAAGTCAGACGTACCCTGCCATACAAACATAGCCTGTTTACCTGTTTTAATAAAGAATGAGTCATTAGTCATTATCTATTAAAGCAGGTAAACAGTATTATTATAATGACAAAGTTAGGCAGGCTCATTATTAGCCATTACTAATGACTAATGAACCTAACTTTGTCTAATATTGCAAGATAAGTCAACTCTTCTTCGGTTACGATAATTGCTCGTCAAGAGCAATATGTGGTTTGCGATTTAATTAGCTGTGTAAACGTGTCAATCTAGTTGACAAGGAGTAGCCTCGCGAGCTTTATCGTATGGAATAATAAAACGTATAATGCATTGCGCCCATTGGTTTAAATATTCAGAATAACGTCGTAGAATATTTAACCCAGTGGGCTCTCATTACTATAATTATCGGAGAGGCCCACCCACACTCGGTCGCTCACTATTCCGACACCTCTCCAATAATTATTCGATTATGATTATTGTTGCGTTTTCATTTATGCATAACACACAACACACTTGTCGGATGCCTTCAATGCCGTACGGGATCTTGTACACAGGAATGGTTTCTATATCATAAACATACTTCAAAATTTGTGATTTAACCGCTTCGTTTTTCGGTTTCAAAATGGTGGACCGATCGCCACCTTAAGCCTTAAAAGAATACCACTAGTAAACAATGATGTTTATGAATGCATAGATATGGCAGACTTCAGTCTGGTAGACATATTTGTGACAGAACAAATAAAACTGAAAAATTATCTGTCAGCGTTAGCACTACTAAGGAAACTTGAGGAGAAATGCTAAGCTGACACATTCAAATCACTTTTATGTATTTGTTTGTCCTTACTTGCATTTAGCCGTATAGCATCGTTTCTTTGTTTCCTTTCCATTATCTATGTTATATTGTGTGCAGTGCACTTTGGACTTAAACATAAAATCATGAAATACGGTTTACGAGAGCACAAAGCAAGACGAAGGATGATGGTTTCTATTGTCACAGTTGTCAGAAAACTCTAAAAATCGGGAATTTGTGTTAGAAAAATGTCAGATAATATTACATCTGTAAAAAGCGACAATGCAAATGCAGATGTATAGGTTGGTTATACCTTTGGGAAAATGCAAATCTCCACGTAGTCTCAATTCTTTTTTGCATGGTTAATGGTTACGCATTTTACATATTATATCATGATATCCGTGTAGTATAGTAGTAATCTAATGGGTTAGGTTTCAAGAGTTTGGAATATCAACCAGTGCAGTATCTGTTGGCTGATTTTATCTACAACTTGATACTGATGTAATATCTTATGGAACGAGCACTGAGCACTACGATTTTATCTGTAGTAGCAGAAGTATAAGTATAACAGTCAAATAAATATAATTACGAATCACATATACAGATAGACAATATTTCTTCACAAGAAACCAATCCGACGGGTAGGGGTAGGTAATAGTAATGGATGTAATATTTTACATACATCTGTGTATAATTATTAAGTATGCAGTTTACGTATGAAATAATTACGATACTGGTATTCTAACGTATTGTATACAAATACAACCTTAGACAACTTCTAATACGAATGCCATTAGTTTAAGAGATTAACACTATTACTATTACTTTAGTGTCACGTCAGTCACCCTCCTTCGCTTTGTAATTATGAATGCAGTGAAGTCGTAAACTTGTCGTGAAAGTCCTTTGTTACATTTGTATTGCACTTAGACTACATTACAACTTCGCCATAACTGTATTGTAAAATGTAATTTTGAATTGCAGAAACTGACACGTACAAGTTGCCCTCACCGACAGAAAAGACGACAAAAGGAGAAGAAAATCTCAAATGGAAAATTGGATGACTATTAAACACCAACGTTCTACACTACGATAAAATATTTTCAAAATCACTGACAACTGACTTAACTTGACTGTTTATCCCGTTGGCAAACACCTTTAGCAGACAAGACCATACCACTATTTAGCATATCATAAACTTCCATAAAGAAAAGAAACAAAAGTGGTGTAGACAGAACAAAGGAAAGAGGACATCGCAAGACACAAGACAAGACTGGAATTCAAAGAGTTTGATTTGGCGTTGTTTTAGGCAGATCAATTAGATAGACACAATACAGCCTTACTTACAACAAAACATCTTTTCCCAAAGACAGAAAATCAACGTCAGTCATCTTGAAGGAGGGAACACTTTCTCC
>CM036941.2:30318472-30383119 GCA_020352615.2 Yoshiicerus persimilis
TCTGGTCTGGTTTGGCTGCCTTGCCTTCTCTGACTTACCCTACACAACATACCATATTATATCTGGATCTACCATCAGAGTCAGAGGAGACCCTACACTTTTTACGTTTACTACTTCATTTTATACATATTCTACTCATGTACCTAGGTATATTCACTTCGCAGTTCAGATATGCCATATACGAAACTCTAGAATTAAATTGCATAAATAAATACCTATACAATTCTACAGCAATGTGTAGCTGCATACTTATTATATTCCTACTCTACGATTCGCGATAACCTTCTGAGTTCTATTTACTATATATAAAAAATAATGCTTTAGCTTCTCATTTTGTATGTTATGTAACTATATATTCTCTATTATATGCTTACGTATTACATTTGCACATACAGGTACAAAATAGTGTCACAGCAGCGTGTGCAAATAATTTACAATTGGTTAGTGAAGTTTAAATATTAGGGAATTGCATTTTCATTCGACACAATTTTTTTAAATAGAATGTTAAAAGTTATTGGTTTCCAACATTAATCAACGTAACATTAAAGTACAAATTAATCCAAAAATTTATAACATATGGCATACATTGTCTAAATAGTTTAGGATATCCATTTCTTTTACCTTTTGATTAATTACTCTTCCACAAAATCTATATGGTTCACTCTAGAAATCTAGTGCGTTTGTTGAGAATTCGCATGTATTTTTTAGTTAAGTCATTGCTTTAAATTGTTATTGAGAACATCACTCAAACCCTTTTTAATTAGCTTAAATAGCTCACTTAACGTGGCGAAACATTCGGTCTTAATGTTTTCTTGTCTTAGGGTGACACTTCAAAGAGAACTCTGAGAACTGAGATCGTATACAGCAGGTGCCTAAACTTCAATCGCTTTATATGTAATGTAAGTAATATTATTACATAAACGCCTGAAAGTGTGATTGTAAGGTGTAAGTAAGCTAAATGACTAAATAAAGTAGAACTATGTGATTGTCAAGCTGTATTAATTAGAGCATTGTAGATATAAAAATCGCTTATACCAAGCATGGATAAATGCATAATAAATTCTTATATAAGTCCAAACAATGTGTAAGTGCATTCACATTTACAATCTCTGTAAATGTATGGACTATGTATTGGAATAATGTATTGAATATAATTTCGTATCTTTTGGAAGTACATTCACTGAGACAGAACAGAGCTGAAGTTGTTTTGTGTGTCTGCAGACGAGAACAGAGGGATCCCCTACACTGCACAACATAATATTCAAAGCTATAGGATAGCTAAGCAAAGGAAATTCAGCAGCTCTACATTAACGCTAGGGATTTCCCTTTCAGTCGGAGCTGATCCGTCTCCGTGGTCACATTTGTGCTGGCAAACGCGTGTTCCCCATCTTTTTAGCTTGTGTTTCATCATTACATATACTTCTGTATTTGCGTTTGAAATAGGGAAGCCGAAGCACGAACAAATACCCGGAGTCATACATAGTTCATTTCAGTCAGTAAAGTAAACTACTTAAATGGGAAGACTCAGGAGGACTAAAGCAGGACATTGTAAACACTGTAACATATTTAGAATTACGTAGACATAGCCCTATTTTTTCCTTGTATGTGAATTACTAACAATTTTACTCGTACATAGTGTAGGAAGTGCACCTAAGCTCTCATTTGACTCAGTTGTGTTATGGTTGACATCGAACAAAGTCATTGTTATTATAACAAGAAACCATTTGGTCCGTTTCCCTTTAGCTCCGACAATACCCAAAGAATTAGTAATCAGTTTTGCCTGTCCTCTGGGTTCCGACCTGCATTAATTTTGTGCTAATAATAAATTATGTGTAATTTCATTGTGACATTAATAAGTTGCGTATATAGTAACAGTTATATAGCATTCTCGAAGATGTTTTTGATGTAGAAGCATAGAAGCAAACAAGGCAAGAACACAAATTCAACAAAATTCCATTGCTAAAATTAAACTTGATTTGTAAAACACTTTGTTTCTTATATATTAGTATTTACAAGCACTGATAGACTACGTGTGTAATTATTACGTTACTTTTTATTTCATTTGCAAGAGCGGTCTGAAATCAGCTTATGTGAAGTGTGGGAGTATCTTACTACTTCGGTGTTGTGCCTTGCATTTTGTAATAACCTCGGATGAACTGTCGTGTGTCTACTATTAGTGAAGCAATGTACCGGTTAAGCCTGGAGTGCACACGGTTAACAAAATCTTGTAAGTTTTCAGACCTGCAGACAGCAGACATGTACTCGCCTGTGTGTTTCTAGTTAAATCCGTTGAAGGTTGAAGGTCTATTATTGTTCTTTTATAAAAACACGTTGTGTCAAACGGTCCCAATTCCAATTATTAAGGAAATGTTTAATGTGTAGTTTACTTTCTTTAACTAATATTTACCCCGAACATGCACATGTATTAAAACCTGACATATACCATGCCAAACTGAACTGCACACAGTATCCTTGGACTCCTTTGTAAAATCAATACTTCACATGCAACAACCAGCGAATTCAAGTGCAAGGTGATGTTTGAGCTTTTCCTGTCTATGCCTATTTCCTTCGGATTGCATGAAAATCAAACTTTTGTTTAACAAACGAATTAATATGGTGAGAATTTTCACTTTTTTCTTGCTACTTCCTGTCTTGAAATAAAAAGACCACATTTCACCTAATACTCTTAAACGGGATAAATTCATACTAAAATATAATATTACCTATGTCATTATCTCATTATTGAAGTAGTGGTGGTAATTAACACAGATATACAAAAGTATAGTATAAATTATTATCATTGTTACAGAAGTACTTCGGTAGTCTGCTACTTCAGTAAATACCGTTACACTTACACCCTTTAAATTCTACAATCATATTACTCGTTGCATTTATTTATGATATTGGCTACTTTAGCTAATTAGCTAAGCTCTCACAGTGTGACGTAACGTTTACTCATGTAAGCCACAATTGTGAAAAATCGCAATACCAATGTACAGAGTACAGAGTAACTTTATTTAACTTTACTGATAGCTGTGGATAATTGATAGTTCACCTTACGAGTTTAGGGTAAATATTGCCAATAACGTAAATGCAGCTGTGAAATACTTAATGCAGTATAGAATTACCAGTAGTACTTTTTACTGCTTCTTTATATACGGAAACCAATTATACATCCCAAAATTGCTTGGTAATCTTAACTATAGATATGTTAATTAGGCTAATGCAAACTCTTTCGTAGTGCGATTGGTAGGGTAAAAAGTAAAAACAAATAAATTTAGCAAAGCTAAATGGTATGCATGGAATTTATTATCCGAGCAGATACACCTATTTTTGTAAATACACATCAGAGTAACTGAACTCGCCCTATCGGTATTATTTACTATTTGTGCTGCGCTTGTATTCATATTTACTTTGCAATGTTACATTTTAGTGAAGAAATATTTGCATTTTTGTCATTTTAGCCCAATTTTACCGTTGGTGTTTTGGCACAGCTAGAAATAGTTCACAGATAGCAATAAATGATTACATTGAGTTAGCGTATGAGCACATACAATGTTTTCCTTTTAAAGATTGCAATTCATATTGAAAACAGGAAACTGGTTATCATGCAAACATCATTGCATATTTATGCTTACATTGAAATGACAAATCGAATAGTACCTACGCAGGCGGCAGTCACAATTAGTTACAAATAAAAGATTGTGTGTTCGCGTATTGCTGCTGCTGACAATAAGAGTAGGAAGCATTCAATTGTGTCTTTGGCTGCAGCAGTACGTCAAGTCGCCCTAATTCCCTATAAAAGTATTCTTGTGTGTAGGAGTGACTTTGTGATGTACCAAAAATAACAGAAAAGCTATGTTTAAAGGCAGTACAAATAGAACATCGAGGATGTTTAACAAAGATACAGAGTAATCTGAGGATAAACAATAGAAATGTAGGTACCCTCGTTTGGGTGATGAGAAACGACTACTTTTACATACGTAGTGGTCAGAGGTAGTGCACTTTGACCATTACTAAGGATAAAATCCATAAATGTTTATATTTTATAATTAATTTTCAGAATTGTTTTCGTATGCAAGGAGCGATTGTAAATAAGTATTTATAAAGAATACAACGAAAGCAATATTTTTATTTATGGAATTAATATCAGTATAGAAAAGTATACGTAGATTTTCTGCTCACTCATTGGTTTCATTAGGAAATGTGTTTTAACAGTGATTAGTCCTTATTTATTCTAAAGCGTCGTGTTGTGGTGGACGTTGACTTGATGTTAATGTTTCGTTAAGCCTTAAAAGAATACCACCAGTAAACAATGATGTTTATGAATGCATAGATATGGCAGACTTCAGTCTGGTAGACATATTTGTGACAGAACAAATAAAACTGAAAAATTATCTGTCAGCGTTAGCACTACTAAGGAAACTTGAGGAGAAATGCTAAGCTGACACATTCAAATCACTTTTATGTATTTGTTTGCCCTTACTTGCATTTAGCCGTATAGCATCGTTTCTTTGTTTCCTTTCCATTATCTATGTTATATTGTGTGCAGTGCACTTTGGACTTAAACATAAAATCATGAAATACGGTTTACGAGAGCACAAAGCAAGACGAAGGATGATGGTTTCTATTGTCACAGTTGTCAGAAAACTCTAAAAATCGGGAATTTGTGTTAGAAAAATGTCAGATAATATTACATCTGTGAAAAGCGACAATGCAAATGCAGATGTATAGGTACCTTTGGGAAAATGCAAATCTCCACGTAGTCTCAATTCTTTTTTGCATGGTTAATGGTTACGCATTTTACATATTATATCATGATATCCGTGTAGTATAGTAGTAATCTAATGGGTTAGGTTTCAAGAGTTTGGAATATCAACCAGTGCAGTATTCTTCTGTTGGCTGATTTTATCTACAACTTGATACTGATGTAATATCTTATGGAATGAGCACTACGATTTTATCTGTAGTAGCACCAGTATAAGTATAGCAGTCAAATAAATATAATTACGAATCACATATACAGATAGACAATATTTCTTCACAAGAAACCAATCCGACGGGTAGGGGTAGGTAATAGTAATGGATGTAATATTTTACATACATCTGTGTATAATTATTAAGTATGCAGTTTACGTATGAAATAATTACGATACTGGTATTCTAGCGTATTGTATACAAATACAACCTTAGACAACTTCTAATACGAATGCCATTAGTTTAAGAGATTAACACTAACTATTACTTTAGTGTCACGTCAGTCACCCTCCTTCGCTTTGTAATTATGAATGCAGTGAAGTCGTAAACTTGTCGTGAAAGTCCTTTGTTACATTTGTATTGCACTTAGACTACATTACAACTTTGCCATAACTGTATTGTAAAATGTAATTTTGAATTGCAGAAACTGACACGTACAAGTTGCCCTCACCGACAGAAAAGACGACAAAAGGAGAAGAAAATCTCAAATGGAAAATTGGATGACTATTAAACACCAACGTTCTACACTGCGATAAAATATTTTCAAAATCACTGACAACTGACTTAACTTGACTGTTTATCCCGTTGGCAAACACCTTTAGCAGACAAGACCATACCACTATTTAGCATATCATAAACTTCCATAAAGAAAAGAAACAAAAGTGGTGTAGACAGAACAAAGGAAAAGAGGACATCGCAAGACACAAGACAAGACTGGAATTCAAAGAGTTTGATTTGGCGTTGTTTTAGGCAGATCAATTAGATAGACACAATACAGCCTTACTTACAACAAAACATCTTTTCCCAAAGACAGAAAATCAACGTCAGTCATCTTGAAGGAGGGAACACTTTTCTCCGCCTTTTTTCTAAAAACTGCTTGTCAAAGTCCATTCTTTCTGTGTACCTTATGTTACGTATTTGTGCTTGGATGAACATAAAGAAAGACAATACAAACCTTTTAAATTGAGAAATCATAGTTCTCAATGCGAATGAAAATTGAAAATTTAGAAATGGAAGGAAATTAATAGTTTAGTCGCAAGACTAGCCGAAGTTTACGTAGTATTACCCAGAGAAAAATTTCTTACTTCTGCGGAGGAAGAAAAGTTTCCGGATCGTGCCACAAGTTAATCGTGTTGCAAAAGAAATGGATAAATCGGGAGATTGCGACTCAGACGGCTCTATCTCTTGGGAGGACTTTTTCGGTAAGCCAGCCATTCTCCATAACTTATTCACACTTCAGATGTATTGCACAGGGAGTTAGGGAAGAAATTAACAGAATGACTTTCCCGGTCCTGTCTTCACATGAAGGATCTTGCATTTATTATTAATAGACTCTGCAATGCAGTTTGGGAAATAGCTAAGAAAATGCACTATACGATGATTTACTATCATGAATTAAACACATACAAAGTATAAGTTACGGAGTAAGTTTTCACCCTAACGCTTTTACACTACATGCACAATAATATGATAAGAATTTCTTATTCATATTCAAACTGAGAAGAAAACGATTCCAACTGAACCTAACTAATATTTCAAGTTGTTAAAAGTTACTGTGTATCTACTCTTATTCTTATTTACGCATAGCTAATGAATGACGTTCAGTTTCATTAAAAACTTTATAAGTCAAGATCGGGGGAAAGTTATTTCACCAAGACGGTTTATACTTTGGTGTCACAGCCCTTCTCTAAACCCAAATTCTAAACAATGCATCTACTATGTACTTATGTGTGTCTAATATTAGTATTATATCGTTATACCATCTTCACCATGTGATGCACTCATTAGTTCTGCTACATACGTATTTTCTCAACAGAAAGTTTTCTCTTTCGCAAGTCAAATTGACGTCGTCACATAATTGGGATTTACTATTCCGTTCAACACTCAACATTCAAGTTACACTGTAAGCGCTTAATCATTTCCTCATTTCATCGTAAACAAAAGTTATGACCGGATTTGGCTTCCGTAACTTATGGATCATTTCTATTCTACTCTAGTACCTTAGATGCATAAGTGAAAGAAATGAGTGTCGTTTTTCTGGGTAGTGAGCAGAACATATGCATAAGGTTTGTTTATTGAAGAATTTAGTTCCTTAGTTTCGTGCAGGAAAAGGGTTAGAATGGTTAGAACGTAAAATGCCCGCATTACCCTTTACCACGTAAAGATTATGCTAGCGTTTCTGCAAAATCTTTTTCCCTTTGCGAGGGTGTTTTTGTTGCGCTGTTCTGAGATGGTACGAAGTACAGACACATTCATATTGAAAGATTGAAACCCTGCCTTGCTGTATATCGCATCGGCCAGAGATAATAAGTAAACACGTACACATATATGTTTTTATACGTATTGGGACATGAAATGTGATTGCTCTGCCTGGTATTGAGTAAAAATTGCACTGAATTGAATTTGTATTGTGAGCACGTGCAACCTGCAATTTATCCTCCAGAGGATTTACCCAAGTAGGCATTTTCACTGATGCAATACGGATCAAAACTTTAGTTGGTAGATAGTGGTAGGTAAGGAAATGGTAAGCTACTCAGTGTCTGTGCACTCTGTCTGTATCAAAGTCCATCCAGTTGTTTGGAATTTATAAAAAGATACGTACAAAAAGCAAATAGTTCCAGTGCAGTGCTAAGTACTCTTCCCTCCTTTGTGCATCTTCTCCAGGTTTTCTATCGATTGCTTTTTGGCAATGGAAAGCAAGGGCATGCTGGAACAATGCAGTACGGTGCACACAATGCAACACAACAGAACATTTATAATACAATAAAAGCAAAGCAACCACGACCTAAGCCCAATGGTATTGGCTTACTTTTCACAGTTACTATACTGTACTGGGTACCATTCCATTCTTGTCTACAAAGGTTCAACTAACCAAACTGGATAGAAGAGTACTCCTGAAGGATCCATGTTCCATGGTTATACTATACTTGCTACGAGACCACATACCATACCCAGGCCTAGGACAGACAGGCCACCCTTGTTTAATATTATATTATAGTGAATGTGTTGTGCTGTATTTTGTATTGCGTTGGTCGATATTATAATAAAAGCGAACCTGCATTAACTAGGACGATGATTCAGGGACATAGTGTGACCCTACATCAGATTCTTTGCACTTACTTTCCATGACAGGCAAACTGACGGACCCTTCCTGATCGCCCATTCCTCATCCCATTAGGTTTATGTTAGTGTTATGTTATGTTAGTGCCTTCGTGAATATTCCTTACATACGAACTTTTCAATATATTATGAATATACCACTATTGCTTCATATTGCAACTTTCATCTTCTGCATCGACAACTCTGTGTGCGTCCATCCACACCCACTCGGCCGTGTCTGTCTTGCCATGTCATGCCAATGTATCTTTGTCCTGTCTCTATGACATGAAATGTAGTCATCTCGGTGTTGCATTGCACTGCTTTGGCATGGAAATCTTGTAGCGTTTCCAGTTCACGTTCACCAAGAAGAAAAACTATATGGACTGGACACACTATGACTTGACAAAAACTCTTTAAGTGCAAAAGCGTTGGCTTTCAAAGAGCAAAGTTGACATCGGCCGACACTAAAGGACTAGACAGATGGTTATTGATGACTATGACAGACTTTTCTTACCTTTTTTAAAATTCTTACTTTCTTGCCATTCTTGCTTTCGGATTTTTTCAATAAGATGTTACATGGAAGCTGACAAAATGGACAAGTAGTGCAGACAAGTAGTACTATACACAAAAACTCAACTTGAATACTACCCCATAGAAGTTTAGGTTTATAATACAACTTTACAATAACCAGGCTCTCTTTGCATGCATATCCTTGCACTTATAAATGAATTAGCTTTTACATTAATAGTAGGTCAGGTACACATAGGCACTCTTTAGTTATGTAATAGCATATTTGTTTACTTACTTATTAAGAATATTACTGACATTAGGTAAGTGAGAAAATAAGATTAATAACTACAGAATATGTGTTAAAGCCACCTAATTCGTCTGACCTCTTCAGAAAGCACGTAATGTCGCTTGTTTATAGGGTTTCAAAAGTTATTAGTCCGATAGAGATGGAGGGGTTGCATGTTGCACAGAACGGTGCTAAAGCTTCATAGCATTGCACGTCGAGGGAAGCAATAACATACATTAAAGGTAGACACACACCCGAAGCAAAGTACATGGTGCAAGATGTGTCGGACAGTTATTGATTGAGTTTCGAGCTGCAGCCAAACGAAGGCAAGGTTCTGTCATTGCACGCTTTCCATTCTCTAGATACAAAACTAATGACGGAATATTAACATTGATACCCAATATTGACTCTCTATGGTATCTTCCGAGACGAATTCCTGGACAAAAGTTGTTTTTACGGAATTTCTAACCTACAATTTATATGTATTTTCCTGTATTTCAATTGTAAGTTATAATAAGCAAATTTTGCGTGTAAGCATTTTGAATATAAGGTGTGTAGTAGTGATATTTTAGGTAAGAGTATAAAGTGTGTAGGGTTATAAAGTAATCTAAAATTCTATGATGACAACTGTGTATTCTCTAATAAAAAATATCCACACATGCCCTCATAATTTTTGTCTGAAATTAGTCCCAAGAGGTGGGTGTTCTTCGGAAGTGTGAGTGAACTATCTTTGCATGGCATATTTATTTTACTACTTCATATCTACGACTATGCTGAATTCGACTAAAAAGCCTACCTATATATTCATGTCTCAAAGGAAAAATACGGAAATGCAGTATAGTGTGGTGGACACTTTCCCTTATGTTTGAATTAGCTTCCGAGTTGTCTATTAGAAGTATTTTCCCTGTCTACTTGCTTGGTATCAAAAGTAATTCATTTTTACTCTTTATGCACGACATATTTGGACTTGAGACGCCCATTAGTTAAGCTTAAAGAAACCTCGTGTAAGCCATCAACGTTCTCAACACTGCACAGACAGATAATATCTAGGAATGCCGAAACTATTTTTACATATCGCTTCAGCATTTAGATAGCACTAACGTTCTTCGATGTATTCCAGTCGGTACTTATCGTTAGATTTTTGAAAAATTGGTGCTCGTATAGGTATGTACATTCGGCTATGCAATGATAGAGTAACTTGACTTGTTTTCGTGTCAACGCAGTTTGTCATAACATATCTATTAGAAAAAGTGTCTGCTCTGCTTGATAATATGCTTATGTTCCATTATTTATTAAGCTTTCTAGAAGCCAACAACTGCCACATAGTATTCTTATACAAATCACGTAGCTCGTTGGTCTCCATGTCCTCGTAAAATTATAATATTGCAAGATCTGCATTCGTTTGCCACAAGGGCGCCTTTAATAGGTGTGTATGTACGATTGCATGATAAACATGCTGCTGTGATTGTGTTGCTGTATTTAATTGTAATGTCAAGTTATTAGACATGTACGCAGCAGTTTTGTAGGTAGTTGTCATTATTATGTAGCGTGCAATTAGTTAATAACATAATAATTACTACCGATTAGTAATATTTATATGACTACGTCAATTTGGCCAATGTATATTAATTCTAATTGTTCATGACGTACGCATTGCAATCATTTGAAGGAATAAAATGGTTATGTGATGTACTCGCACAATTGTAAGTTGTAACTGCAAATTATCCAATAAGTCTTCATAAGTTTCATACAACGTAATAAGTTTATCATCTCTTCAACTGTGACGTACGGGATATTTTGGTTGGTTTTGCTCATAAATATCAGAATTTTAAAGTGAAATAATTTGCAATACTTTCAATTTGTTATGTGATTTTTTTACCTTCATAATATAAAAGGAACATTTTTATCATAAGCTGCCATCACGGTAGTGATGCTACGCATAAACAATATTAGGCAAGGATTATTGAAAGGTTTGCTTTTAGATTCTATTTACCAATAATAAGGTTTACAGTCGATTTAAATATTTACATGCTATAAATAACACAAAGCATTTGCAGAGAACGAGACAGCAGATGTTGAGATTATTACATTATTAAATATTGTTAGCATAATGATAGCTTCGGTACTTATTCATTGGTCATAGTAGAACTATAAGGTTACCTATTGCCAAAATAGTTTCTTTATATTGATCTTTTTTAACACTATGCATACTTCTTTGGCACCGTATGCACAATATTTGATACCCGCAGGAAAACCAGACGGAGACAGTAAAAACTTGAACGTAAAAAGTGTATCAGTCCAGTTCGCTGGTTGGATTATGTACCCCATTCTATAAAGAATGAGTCACTTTTATTTATATTCACTCTGTTCATACATTAGCCATTTAGTTTAGGTGTGCAACTACATTTATACAAAGACATCTGCCAAGCTGTCTCACAAATCTAAAATGACTTATTGCATTACCTATGCTTTGTATCTATTTATCTTGTTTGGTTATGAATTCTGAATTGTACTTATGAACAGTGTGTATAAAAGTGTGTAGTAGTGGGATCACTATGGATCTGCAGCCGTAATAAAAAGAGTATAAAGTATGCCTTTTATAATGAGCACGACAGGGAAAGCGTTTTTGTTTGTTAATCCTTTTATATGAAAAACATTACTTTAGGAATAATACTGCCTGGAGGAAAAGCAGTATTATGTTAGTTTTGCATAGATAATCTTTACAAAATCTTTCTCCATGATGTCACTACCATGTTTTTCGCCCGTAGCCAGATCCGTGCTTCGATTAATAGTGATATATTAAAGGGAAGTGGTTTATTGTGGTGGGAAGTTAAAGGCCGAGGCAGGAGGACCATTGAATTTGTATTTGTGGTAGAAATGCACAGGTAAAGGGGTGAAAAGCAGCATGCTATTTTTTATAGTTTCTATAAGGGTGCCCACCGCGTATGCATTATGCACAATGGCTAAAGGTACTTAGGTATAATAAAAGCACAGTAAGAAAGGGCAGTAGGTCTCGCAATTAGCTTACCGTATACACGTACATTAATATTATTGAGTTTAGAGCGAATGGAGAATATTTTAATGCATAGCTTATCTTTGATTTCGTCGTGACGAGGCTTAAATAAGGCAGTCAGTCAGCGGCGGTCTTATTATGCAAAGCAAACGTACATTGGAGGAAAAAACTGACGGATTACATACCTAATCAGTATATAGCATTCTTCGTGAATGTCAGTCTGTATGTCTGTACATGCACACCTAAGTAGATACATACTACATGCACTTAAATAGTAAATGTTTTTATTGGTTGTGTAAATACATATATAATGTGGATACAAGTACATGCACAAACGTACTCGTAAAATAGTACGTACATTAGATATGAATCACAAATAGGCTGGCTGTATTTTTATAGTGAGGAAGTTCAGGGTTGAAAGTTCGTAGGAGGAATTTCAAATTGAAATTGACCACATTATCTATGTACATTTCACGTCACATCGCTTTGTGCTTCGTTACGGGGAATAATTCGTCGTGATTGACTGAATAATGTGGACAGAGAATTGACGGGAAGATAAAAGCGTGAAGTGTTCTTATAATATGTACGAAAAAGTTCCAGTTTCAACTTCCATTTCAATCTCTATATTAGCTCCATGATTTATATGTAAGTATGTATTCTGTAAATATAGGTATAACACAATTAATAAATTGGGTGCCAAAATATTTTGTACCAAAGCATTCTAAAATGGTAGGTTCTATGCAATACAGCATCAGAAAATACCTCTTGTAAGTTGTGATGTGACCACCTTGCATAAGAAAATGAATCAAGTGCTCACAGGTAGTTAATAAGTTTTTACTGACGATTTTCCATGATTTATTTCTTATGATTCTAACAAATGCTATTTTAAGGATAAAAATATTCTGTTCAATTTGTAGTGTTAGATATCATTTGAATAAAAAAATAGAAGTTGATTGTAGATTAGTTCGAGGGATGTAATTCGCAAATAAATGTACTTGGGCACTTTTGTCACTAGCCGGGTAATAAAGAAAAAATTTTGGATTCAGAATATTTCAGTCCGATTTTGGAACAACACTTACTTACAGCTCCTGCGCAAATGACATAGGCAAATTAGAAACTTTTAAAAATAATCCAATTAAAATCTAATTTCCCAAACCAAATTTTGAAAATTTCACATGCGTAAATTTTTTTAGCATTTTTGTCGTTTTACAGAACTTTATGAGTGCGGAAACTCTTTGTCACTCATACAAATATATGAAAATCCTCAGCAACTTAAGAACCTTATACGACCAGCTCACAAAGCAAGAACTATGCATTTTCAATGTGGCTTAAAGACGTTTTTTCTGGAAATTCTATTATTTTGCATGTTGCTTACTTAATATGAAACTTAGCCATAATACTTAAAGAAGTAAAGTCTGGTCTCGTATAAGATAATAGTACATGTAGGCTTACATATTCATCCCCATCCACAATCAACTTTATAGCAATATAAATAAGGTGTTTTGTTTTTTAGTGTAATACTTTGTTAGACGTGTACTATGTGCTCTCTGTTATCACTACCATAATACTGCCTGTACTACCTAGATTGTGGACCGCATATTACTGATATTACACAGCGCACTGTGTAATACCTTTGTATTCCAGGTTGTATTCACTGCAACGAAGATGATGAAGATTGAAGTTTTTATTCGTTTCTATTACTTAAGACTTTCAAACTTAAACTGTGATGTTCGTGTGATGCTCATATTCCTTTATGTGCGGTGCTATCACATTTATTGTTAAGACTTGACCTTGAATGCAGTATTTTTAAAACTCAAGTTTCTAAATGCCTCGTGATGATTGTTACTTGTACTTCTTAATAGTGAATGTTCTGATAAAGTTAATAAGGATAAAATGAATGCACTCAATGGAAGACAACACTAGTTTAAATATTATCATGTCTGCATGATGGACGACTTAATGCGAAAAGAAATAAAGATAATTCCTTACAGAAATACTTTGTGAGCTTGTATGGGTCACTTAGCGCAGTATACGATTAACCCTATGTGAGCCTGTACCTGTTTATGCAATACCACCCTGATGGATAAAAGTGCGAATCCTACAGACATATCCGCTCTGACTTCAGCAGATGCATAACCAGATAAGGACAAAGATTTATTACCAGATGTGTCAAGTTGTAATAGGTACCCTCTGCTTTCTACCTTTGTAATTTTTCAATGTTCTAATAAAGTTGCTTCTTTCTCTTGTATGATCACTGTGGGTTGGTTTGTAGTTGTGTTGCTGTACTGTTGCGAATTGCACATTCATAGTGTAGTCTAGCATAGCACGTTAAAATTAAAAACTATCTAGATTTTTGGTAAGAAATAAAAAACCATTATAATAAATGGTATTACACATAGATTATCATTAGTTTTATGCAATTTTATTAATGATCCATTTATGCTTTAGAATGAATAATAATGGAGGCGAAAATGCCTTTATGCCTTTATGGGTAGGTTGGGTATGCATAGTATGCACTCAATAAAGTTATAGTTATAAAAACCGACTTGAATATAAAAATGATTATCAACAAGTTGTATAGGATGTGAGATTGCTACTATTATAAGGCATATGCTCCATAACAATTCATTAATAGAACCATTATAGGCTTAATTTAAGTAAGCCATTACTAATTGAAATTCAAATGAGGAGAGATACATATCTTCTCATAAAAAGTCCTTTTTGCTTAGCTAATTCATCTTATGTTTGCATTTTGCGATCAACATATACGAACATGAAAAGAATAAATTGCTTAGGTACCTACTACTGTTCTACTAGAATATATTATTATTTTTTATCAACATTTTTTACAGAACTTAAATGTGTTTGTCAGTTATGTTGTATCTAAATGCAGTATCTCATAAGTCATAAGTAAAAGTTGTAAATAATGTGATGCACAGGTGAGAATGGGTACAAATACATGAAGTTGTTGACTATTTGGTGCAATTTGATCACAGCAGGGAATACTCGCACGCTTGGTCAACCCTACTGCTACAAAGTCGCGTTGTTAATTATTCCTTTTGAATATTGTTGGCCAGACCAATACCAAGATGAATTCGAGTTTTTCTATAACAGTATTTATTTATCGTTTTGTTACAAGTTTACGTGTGGGCGCTAAGTACAATTAGGTATTATGTTTTTGATTCAATGTAAATGAAATCTTTGTTACGTAATGAGTAATTTGAATTGATATCATAAGTAGAAGAAAGAAGCTTAATCAATAGGTGGAACGAATTGGCGCGTAGTCAATTTTATTCCGCTATAAGACGAGACTGTGTTGAAGGCAAAATATAAGTATGATGTGTTTGAAATGCACTGCAATGGTATTATTAATAATGTGGCACTTTTAATAGTCAACAACATAGGAGTGAGAGTGTAGCAAGATCAGACAGAGCAGACAAAGCATTTCATGTTAGTTAAGATGAAAAACGGAGCTGGAATAGAATTAAATTAATCTTCATGTAGCTACCTGCATGTATGCGTATTCGCATACTAGTTTATACACTTATATAATATGTACCTGAACGCTGAATGTTGATAATTGCTATGGTATACCATGCACAGCTAGATATCTAGAATTAAGCCTACCTGTCTTCGTAAACTGCAATACCTATTACATATAGCATTATTTTGAATACTCCCTGCAGATTAATCACCATATACATTACATATATTCTGGTAAATTCTGGTTCTGTAGGAACTTTTAATATAGGTAATATAAGCAATGCAGTTAAGTTACTTGCTCTTTTATTATAATGGTAGAGGCAAAGCTGAATGTCCTGTTTAGAGATTGAATGTTGGTGCACACAGTTAATGTTGATGTGGTGTCCTTTGAAGACCTTCGCATTCGCAACATGCAGAAAACTTGGAATTTTTCTTTGTTGGCCCTACTTTGCATAATGGTATACCATGTAGATGTGTACCTATAGTTTAGTGACTTGCACCTTACTTAGCCAGTTAGTTCTCTTGATTAATCTATTAGTAGAATGGAAGATGTTTAGGTAACTGTTGGGTTCATTGCTGGAAGGGATATTCTTTCCTTGAGGCTACAGTGCAGATATCCATTGTACCTTGTCAGTCTCTCTATTGAAATGTATAAAACCTTAATATGGCATGGCTTGGCAGAAGAAGGTTTGATTCCATCGCATTTATAGCTACATTTATTTTCTATCAAATTGTGTTTCTTAAGAAGATCGATAATTTGACTTGGCTAGATATGGTATCATGCAACAATTGTTTTCCATGCGTGAGTTGATTGTATTGGGTTGCGATTCTCTTTAAAAGTCGTCGCCAGCATTTTTCTCGATTAGCCTAAACAAAACGATGTGGATTGGAATTTGGAATACCAGCCATTAGGGTAAAGAGATATCGATTGTCTAAGACGTTAGTGATTGAATATTCGTATCGCATTTAATGTGAGTCACAAGGCCATTTCCAAGTGAAAGAAACACAATAATTGTTATTGGTTATGTAAATAAGTCCTACTACTCACTACAAAAGGATTGCATTCTCGATGTCTGCTTATTGTATCAGTAGTTAAATAGTTAGTAGGTACATCGAGATTGAATAACGTAATGCATAGCAAATCATCCAATCCTCGCATTCAAAGTTCACCCTTTCATTAACGATACATTCTTGTAACAATAAAAACACCATTACTGGTGAATCTCTTTGTATGTAAAGACGATTTGTATCTGGAAATGTACAATAATGATTAGGTATGCTTTCATATTAAGTCCATCAACTTTTTCCAAAGATTTTAATTGCTCATTTTGCATACTTGATTGAATTTTATGTACTGGGTAATTTTTTTAAACCTTATCAATACTAGAATCAAAACTGTTGAAATACAATAATTGTATTTGTGTTTGTCTGTGCTACACAGATACGTGCGATAAAAATAATAATGCTTTGGAATGCTTGATTGTATTTATGTTTACCTGTGGCAACACGGTTAAGATCAGAGAAAGCATAAGCACGTGCAACGAGTCTTCATTGTATTTATGTTTCCAAGACAAGATAAAAAATTTGATAGAGACAGTATTCATGGTAGAAGGAGGAATTGTTCATACTACAGCTAATGGAAGGTATTTGCAATGACAAAACAATGTGTGGGTGAGATGAGTTTGTCTGCCACTGCCACTGTCGTAGAGGCAGAGCTCTTTACAATTCAATTGTGAATAACTTATTTTACATGTGCCTGTGTCTACTGAACTGAACTGATTTAATTTACCTACTCTTCCGTAAGAACATCGAGCTCGACTAATGCTGCCGTCTTAAATTCTACATCAGTATACAATTGCAAGGTGTGTATTTGTTTTGAGTTTACAGAATTATCTGTAGTACGCAGAATACGCACCGTGTCTGCAGTATTTACATACATAAAATAAACAATGGATCTGGTATAGTATCGGATGGGATGCGAAGGAAATAGAAGTATAGATAAGGTTGTTGATTTTGATTGTGTGTTGGAAATTGAAGTTTTGTCTTGACTGACAATGTAATGTCGATGTTATTCTGATTCTTTGGTTGTCATTCCTTTCTGGTAAGTCACTTATGTATACTGAGTAGCAGTCTACGCATTACAATGTGGTATGCTATGTATATTGTGTACTCTTTAGTATAATGTAGCGAACTGAAGTGTTTTTGTGTTGTCGGATTATTTTTGGAAAGTATCTTCACTTCTGTGCGTCCAAAATATACAAATCCTTGTGACTTAAGTTGAGGCTAGAGAGATTCCAATCCGCAGAGAAGAGGCAAGGCAAAGGATAGATTCATTCCACTTTAGATTTGGCTCGAGTCTTAAACCTATTTGGTATGCATGTGCTGAAGGTGTGGTTTAGTTTCCTAAATCTATACACTTGGCTTTGGTAAACTTAAATTTGGTTTTGTTTTCGTCTGCCATTCTGCTATGCTCCCTATCTATAAAATTTCAAACGTACTAATTATATATATTACATTAGATAAGATACATTACAAACGCATTTCACACCGAAGAGGAAGGTACATACAAATGGCTAGACAGTGCATTGCCTGCATGGCATAGTAAACGCATTAAACTCGCGTATGCATGAATGGATGGTTGATATAATACATGGTAGTTCCCTTTAGGACCTGTTCCAAGTTTTGATACATACAATAAATACACCAGGAGACGGAACCAGACTTTGGGGCTTGGATCATGGCATGAGTATAGGAAGTTTACTTGTTTCTTTTCGTTATTTTCCAAGCAACTCTTTAAATTCTACTATATATACCGAAAAGTCATGGAGTGCAATACCCGCATCCTAATCCCACCCGCATCATGCCATGAAGAATCTCTGACGTGACCATGAAAAACCTTGCCTTCCTTCTTCGTTGCTGCTGGAAAGATACAGAAATCTATCTTCAGACAAGAAATAACTTCTAGTGCTCTAGGGTTACTAGACTGGCTCCATCAACTATTTATTTCTATTACATTACATTATAATAAAGTACGCACGGCAAGTGTGCCATCCCAGTACTTGATCAGTTACCGATTACCTATCTTATCCGAAATGGAAAAATAGGAGGAAACCTTTCTTGCTTCGCTTACAGCTAATCTAGATGTCAATATTTTATTGCAGACTACTGATTATTATGGGCATCCACTTTCTATCACTAAATGTATTGCGTACATGTAAGTATACCATTGCACTATTTCGTAATCTGAAAATTGTAATATAAGAATATAAATGCATTGCACATTGCCATATGAAATCGTAATATGACTACTAAAATATAAACAATACCTTTCTGTTTACTATTAATTGGATAAGGACTTAGTTTTACATAAACTGGGGTGTATTTATATGTGGCTATAGAACTGCCGCCTTGTTTTCATGCAGATCATGCACAATCACCGTGTATTCCCAGACTATGTATAGTGTAGACATCAATTAGGCAGTTTCTAGGTTATATATCACTGTCGGTTCTAAAAGCCATGTTGTGTGTTCTCATCTCAAGGATTTAGAAAACCTATTCAAAGATTCTGTGTGTCTACTGTCTATGTGTAGTTTGTATACACTATACACATCTCTATCTCGACAACATGCCATAGTGTACCCGAGACTGTGTAGAGTATACTGTCTATCCAATTTTTATGCGTGCAGGAACGGCAATGGCAGATGCGCAATCTACATGTAATTACTGACGACTTTTGTTTGATTTCCTTGTAAACTTCGTTATGCAGTTGTTCGCATGTGTAAGGTGTATATTATAAATACATGTAAGCAGTACATAGTACAAGCGTTGATCTTTATTAAATAGGTAAGAGCTTTTACTGCTATATATAAATAACATGAAATTAAACAAGTTTTCCTATTCCTACATAGTCATCTTATGGGATGATTTGTTTTAACGCTTGTTATTAATGCTAGGTTGCAGCCTATATGAATAATTTTCATATTCTTTTGTAGTGCGGTAATAAAAATACGTTCGATTAGACCTAGCATTAATTTTTTAGCAAGATGCCAGATTGAAGAGATATTGTGATGGTTTTAACTCACTCTGGTTCGTGATTCAACTGTTTTGATTGTGATGTGGTTTTATTCGTTGTGTTTTTAGCTGATGTGATTCTTTTACCATGTGCTTTTTTACTCAGCACTCACACTCACTCGCTCCCTCCATCAATGATTTTGGTAAATATAGCTTACGAAGCAGATTGAGATTACATTATCTGTATTTATACCATGGCTGTAGCTGTATTCTGCTTTTGGAAATTAATAGGTACATGCATGTAGATACAAATGTTATTTAAAGATTGTATTGGTACATTAAGTATATGGTAAAGAGTATATTAAGGAACAATAAACCATGAGACAAGTGAAACATGAATGTGCATATAATCGCTGTGTGTGGGAGTAAAAGGAAAATAAGTTTGAGTGTATTGTATAAATGTAACGTTCACAATACAATCTTAACGCTGTAAATTGTAATGTAACGAAGAACGTTCCCTATATCGTTCCTTACTTTATACTTATGTCTTCTGGACGGGATTCCGTAAATGCAAAGCTCACGACGACACGATCCACGATCTTGCAACAACTTTATAGTTTATAACCTATGCACACTTAAGATAATAAGGGACAACACAATGCAAGGGGGATATATTACATATTCTATGCATGGATGTTGTTACTTAGTTAGTTATCTGTACCTATAATATCCACTACTAAAAGTAAGCGACATCATGCAAGTGGTAAACTAAAGGGTCAAGTACATCATCTTTGAAAGAAACTTTATTGAGGGTGTTGTTCCTTTATCTTACTTTTCTTATATTACATTTTAGTATTACGATCTTGTATTCCTACGATGCAAGAAAGAACGTAGTTTGATATATACATACATGTACGATGTATCTACTTTAGTTTTTCATTTCAGCTTCATTTCATCTCTTAAAATTTCCTTTCCTCTCTGACTTTGAAAGAGAGGCTCGGCTCGAATTGTTTGTCCCTTTTTATCTCTTCGAAACATGTGTGTGGGTATCTGCCTGCTATCAGTACGCAGTACACATTTACTTTAGACTTATGATGCATTTATAAGGTACTACCTACTTACTACTTACGTACAGTGTACTACTTATTTTGCATAATGATTTACATGGAGATACACTAATATTCAATCTTACAATTTGGGTGGGAGGATCTGTATTCTCGATGTATACTTTATGTTTATTTACTTACAAAGCATTTCCTAATGAAATACTCTTTTGTTAATAAAGATTTAGTACATGAAATGCATAGCTATCATATCCTGCCCTTACTGTTAAGAATCTACAGTTATAATATATTTAATGCAAGTGTACACAGGAAAAATTGTATTATCGTACTACGGTATATCTTACTTTGAATAAGTGTTTTGTAGATGTGACAGTAAAAGTCATCTTTCAGATTGTCTTTGCATTTGGCACTTTCTGATTGTCTCATTAAGGCAGATCATCACGGACGCAACGATGAATGAAGATCATCATAATATTCATAACGCAAATAAGTTAGTCTATATTACCTATTTGAACTTCAGAATAATTATACTTCATTCGTAAGTGTCAAGACTACCGTCATGTCGACCTACACCTTATGGCAAATTGAATAGTGGATTCAGACATTTAGTAGATGAGTAAGTGTTCTTACTTCCATTCTTCCTTTGGACATAGTAATTCTACATCCTTTAATTGTCTTTACGTTTATTTAGGAAAGTTAATCAATGCAAAGCTTTAATTCTCAAGTGAATGTCATCAGTCATACAGTCCATGTCAGAATCCAAAACAATCTAACCAAAGTCAATTCTTTTCCTTAGTCTAGACTTGGACATTCAAGCTCACTGCTCACAGTCAAATCACTCATAAATTAAAGAAGCATTGACAAAATCAGAATTAGAACGGAAAGTGTGTGTTGTATGGGATAATCTTTAGCAGTACGATATCTGTGCAGCATACTAAACTTGCAGGTGTAATTGCTCTGACATTCATTTTTCACTAAGCAGATTTGTCACAAGGTATGAAATTTCTTGTCACTACATAAATTCACTGTCTTGAATAGTATTTAGAGCAAACAGAAAGTTGAAGCTTTAATGTGACAATTAAAAGTCAAGCTGTGCTATTCTATTTATTTAGTCATTCTCTAATTATGCACTTTCTATGTATGAAAATACAAGTCAGTGTCACAGATTCAAATTGATTTTGATTTATTGCTTGTTTTGTCTCTAATGTTTTCTTAGCAGTGGGTAGTCATTTCACGTCATTATATTTATTTCTAGGACGTTTTCAATGCTTACTTCTATTCACAACAGATCCAAACCGTCCAATCCAATTAATAATATAAGATCAATTTTCTGTGAGACAAAGGTCCTTATATTCGCTCCCGACTGAGGACACAAAACTGAGGAGTTAAAAACTAATGCAGCAACGCCAACTCTTTTACTGCATTTAGGCACATCGGATCCTGCTGAGATCTTTGCTTGATAGTTTGACACTAAGGATTTAAGTAGCCAATGCAGTTATTGCCATTAATTCATGGTAGGTCGTCTGTGCGAATTGCTGAGTGGGATTGAGGGCATGGGATTATTGCTACTTTACGACAAAGAAAATAATGGATTATTTGACGTTCTGTTCTAAATATAGTATCTTCCTATTTATCAAGGATGTACTATTATTTCCATGCAGTTACAACAGATTTACATAAAAGATTATTAAGTTTGGCTAATTACCAATGCATTCAGCAGATCAGAATTTGTTCATGTATTGTAATTTGATTTACTTTAGTAAATAAACATTACACAGACAAACGCGTGTGTAATTTAGATAAGTTTATTTAAATTGTTATGATTTTTCATGCTTAGATAGTAAATTAAACATCGTATGTGACTGCATTCACAATAGTAAGATCCCCTTTAGTTACATGTTGGTGCATTTATGGTTTATTTGCATAGGGGATTGAAAAATATCTAGCAAAGGACAGAGACAAGGGCAAAGAGACACAGTTTACTGAAGCATTAAGAGCATATCGTGCATACTGATACTAACTCAGTGTTCTATATAATGCATTCAATCAGACAGTACGTTCAAGCTTACCAATATCTATTTATAAGGATATATTACACACAAAATATCACTTACTTCGTTTTGTGTCTTTTCTTCTCTACGCACATCCTAATCAATTATGAGATATATCGTGTACGATATTATACTTTGGAATGTATTATTATGCCCTGTCATTGTGATGTTATGGAATATTTTTTATAGAAAATAATTTCGTTGGACGAATGTTGAAATGTTACGCTTATTATCCGAGATGAAAAGGGGAAAGATTTCCTTTATGAATGGAAGCGGCTCAGTGCATGAACGCCATGGTTACACGAATCTTGGTATAATGCTTTGTACAAAGTGCGGTGCATGTGTATATGGTAGTCATTATATTTAAAGATACTTTCACTCCCTATTTTTATACACATTTTACTACATTAGTTACATATGGCGAAATTATATTATCCAAATGCAGAGCTACATGATTGCACTCTTAGTACCTCTTATTTATAACTGATGAAGGCAACTATGTCCTGGCTGAAGATCTGGTATGTATCTATTTCATTTTTGCATTTTATTTAATGTCTGGAACAGGTATGTTGCAAATATTTTATTTTATATATAAAGACGCACATTCTTGCATTCTGGATGCTGTCTATTGGATGTTGTTCTTTTATGCAACGACTAGCTGAAAATAACATATAATCTGAGCCACTCATGATATTGTATGGTGAATGTATATCAGTAAAAATTGTGTGAAAAGAGCTGTCGAAAGTGTTGAGTTGTTTGGGCCGTGAATATATTAGGAATGAGCTTATTCCATCCTATTATTGCCAACCCTTGCTTTGGTGGAGTTGCCTTCATATAAATATCCTGTGGGGATCTTTGTGTATATTTTCGGTAGGAGATTGATGGAAAGAACGTGCTCGTTTGTTTAGCACCCTTTTCTTTATTGTCAGCTGGACTAAATCGAAAAATCGTAAATATAGAACTAACATCCAGTTCATAACACATATAATAAAAGGATCAATTTTCAGAGGTTCTGGTTGGCTTAAGCTGCTGTGGTGAACTTATGCCATTTCATTTCACCCTTCTTTGTAAGACCACGAATCATATTTGAAAAACAACTTTCTAAGACTAGTTTAAGACATACATTGAGCGAACTTAATTCTACTTGCAGTTCAGACCTACAAAAGCATGTAAATAAAAAATCCCAGATCCAAACAACGCAAACAAACCAATATCCAGGCATTTTCCACCTACGCACTTAGTGGAATGAAAACGCGTAAAATTTTATTTCTTGTTTTGTTGTAAAAATTCTGGTTTCAAGATCAAGGATCGAAATGGACAAAGCTTAAGTCCTTTAGCACTCCAGCATAACTACCAAGGATTGCACGCTCTATTCATAAATGAAAGTGAGTTTGTTCGATATGCATAAAACAACTTATTACGCTTCTTGTGATTTTCTGCTTCAAGTCAAGTCAAGTCAGCCACAATAAGTAAAAGAGTATAAAAGGACAATACATGGTATAATGAAAGGAATCAGCTCAAGTCGTAAAACCATCGAAGGAGCATTTTAGTGGTCTGGTTTGTTATGTTGCAGATATGCGTAAGCACATTGTAAGCATTGATTCCATGTTCTGGTATCAGTACTGTTTACTGTTGAATGGTTCTTTGAAAATGTAAGTACTAACGAATAAAAAGCTGCCATGTTTTTGTCAAAAAGTTTTAGAGGCGGTGGCAATTTAATGTAACCTTCTTGTCATGTCCATTAAATCGACTCCAGTTGACTGAAACTCTTTAACTCTAACTCAATCTGGAGAAAATATCTAACAACATCGTACAAGCTTTAGAAGTCTATACGCACCCTACTTAACATTAGGATACCTACGCAAATGTGCAGCAGCGAATTCATAAAGATCGCATGTTTATATACACGGAATGTACTATAGTAGTAAATAGTAGAAGATAATTTAGTTTCATGTGCGTTATTGTGTGACAGACGAGAACTGATTTGAAAGCAGTTACTAGGATGTTGCCATTGCTGGGGAAGAATCTAGTTAGTGAGTTCGGTTTCCGTTTACTTTGATTTCGACCACCCTGTTTAGCTATAATACACTCTGATACGATGTAATCACAAAAACAGCATAGTATTTCACAGTATGCCTTTTTGGTTTAACCCAGCGAGCCTGTTCGGTTGAAAGCATTATAAAGCAGTGTCGGCAAGTTTTTGTAGCTTTTTTGCACAAATCTCTAAAAAGCATTGAGTTGAGCTCTGGTTCTGTTAAGTTCAGTTCAGTTCAGCTGTCGAGAAGTTCAGTTGATTCCAGTCCCTCGTCTTTACATGAATTGGTTGCCAAGGACAGTCGTAAACTTTTGATCTTTTAGCTCTGCTCTTTGTAAAAGTCTGATTTAAGATTCTGTCTGTTTGCACTTGAACTCAAATGAAAACTACATGGAAATATACAGAAATCTTTTTTCGTTCTTACATTTTCCAAACGTACTTTAACATACAATTGTGTTCACTGATTTTTCAAAAGCAATTCATCCAAAATATTCTCTTTCGCTGATAATAAAGTAACGTCAAGATTGGAACTTTGAAACTGGACTGAAGTAGAATTTCAGGAAATGAAATGTAGTATACAGCTTGACATTTTTAGTTAAAGTGTTTATCAAGGAATGACTAATACTTATTTATACTAGTAAATAACGTAAAATAAACTTGTGCGAAAGCATAAATTACAGGATCCTTGATCTTTTCAGTAGAGTATAACCACAATGCAAATTGGCAGACAAATATTTACATTACAGTAGCGTTTTGTAAGCATACATCTCCTGAAACTTGCCATATTTAATATATGTTATACTAATTTGGGTTATTTTTGATGTATTAAAGAATACCTTCTTCGAATAACAATTTTGTAAGATCACGCTCGTAACAACACATCACTTCTTGCATTTTTTCATTTATGACAGTTTGACCCGACCAAACTGTAATTTTAAACAGGCTCCCTATGCGAGATTTACAAATAAATAAAATAATTCCATTTTACATACACATTATCATATTGAAAACTACATATCTAAAACACATATTATGACATTAAACATTAAACCTTTGTACGTTAAGAAAGGTACAGAATGCAGTTGCTGCTCTTATAAATGCTACAAATGTTACATTGAATTTATTTCTTTGAAGATGGTATCAGGAGAAAAGAAGGATGTACGACATTTACATACAAAGTCATAAAATAGTGAAAACTGCTGCACGGGGCATACGAGTCACATTCACATCTTTGAAAAGTCTTGAATTTGATAGTGAGGTAGACGTGAGTACAAGAGACAGTTTTCTTACAACTATATTACAGTAGCGTTCTTTGAAATAGGTAATGGGAGACAGAAGAGCTACTAGTAGCATAGTGCATGTCATGAGTGGCACAACAAGTATGTACTAACTGGGAATATTTTAAAGTTCAACTACTGTCTTCTTGTCCTGTCAAAGGTTTGAAATAAGTACGAGAAAGGGATACTAATAATAAAGAACCACTGCACCGTTAAATGTTACCTAACATTTATAGCGGACAATATCATATGGGAATATGAAGGAGATACTAGAAAATCTTGAATGAACAAGAAAACAGTAGTCAAGTCGAAGTCGATCCAAAGCAGCATCTTTAATGTATTGTAACTTTTAGCTACTTAATGTTCATCCATTCGTACAAATATTTCACTCACATTTACATTCGTAGCACTATCGCCGCAGTGGCGTCAGACATTATTTATTTGCTAGTTCTTTATCATTTATGAAGTTGTCTTCATTAGCTTAATGTGTTGTATTCTGAATCTTGTCGTAGCACATGTAATAATAACCATCATAAACTAGCAACCCTTTTAAGTAGGTACTTATTTCTTGTGTGAATGCATAAGTATTAACTGCATTTTGTATAATTTCGTTTGTTGTTATGTAAGTGTGCACAGTCAAGGTATGCATAATCATGTCGTCTCACATAGGGCACGAAAATAAAGTATTCTTTTATATATTGCTTTCCTTCAAAAGCGTTTTTTGTCTTCTTCTTAGTACGTCTATGTCGCTGTCACTAATAAACCTTTTACACAAACTCTCCTAACTACTTAATTTCCTACACTGGGTTATTATTATGCATATGGTTTCGTATACAACTTGGATGTTTATAAAACCTTTATCCATGTCTTGCACTTACTATTCAATCATTTAAACTCACTTAACATAAAAAAGTTGTCGTATTAAAGAAATCCCACATTTTAATATCCTGCTGCTCCCGAAATGTCCTTTGAGGTAGTACAAATTTAAAACAGCGCTTGTTTATCTTAAGTTTGTAACGTAGTTATCTTTAATATCAATCCTCGTCAATCAAGAATCATGTCATGTATGTAGGTAGATAGGTGTTTATTTCCCCGCTCATTAGCCCTAAAAAGAAAGATGAACTGTAGAAAAAATCAGAAAAAATGACTAATCTGTCCAACCATAATTTATTACCATCACACCCAACAAAGAATTCAGATTCCTTTGATTCCACGTGTATAAGTAAATACTTAGGACCTACACAGATACAATACACAATGCGAAAAGAAGTTGAGGGCGCACTTAGACATATTTTCTAGTCATTCATAACTAATTGCTTTGCATTCCCTTGTCAGCAAACAAACATACGCAGTATTCTTCTAATACCACGTCGTTCTAAGGAATATGAGCGATGAAGACAGTGTGTCAATAATAATGCACTCGTATTTTATATTCAGTCCTCCTACAGATACATATTTGCCCTTTAACTAATTTCTTTATTAGCTTTTGCATATCCACATCATTAGTGTATGCACAAAACCTTCTAAGAACGTTGGTATATATTATTTATGTCGTGTAGCAGCACTGTCAAGGGCATACTGAAAAATAGAGTTAATACTGTTAGTAGCAGTACATATGTTTCTTAAAACATTTTATAAGTTTATTAATAAGTTGCTGATATTATAATTTTTTCCGATATTGGGTTGATCCTTTTAAATTTTGTATGGTTCATTTCATTTACTAGCAGATGACAATACTTCAAGATACGTACAGCAAACTTCTAATACAATACAAATACATTTTTTGTAACATTGCAAGTACATACTTACCAGAAGTCTTGATTTTATTTACTTCTCAAGTGGAAGAGTCAATAATTGAGTCAAACTACCTCACCTCAAAGAAACTCTGTACATGTGCATTATCTGTACACAAAAATTAAGTAGAAGCCACTGTTACTTTTCACCTTGACATTTTTTACGATGATTTTAAGTAAATCCTTATGTGGATGTGGGTTAATTCTACTAGTCGTATGTCGTATTAGTAGAAGTACCAACTATTCAGTTTGTTTGGGTGTAGTCTTCATAACTCCGTAAGTCGTCTCTAGATCAAACTATTTGGGAACTTGTTCTGTCCAGGTGGGGCTTAGTTAACTTAGCTTACGATGATGATATGAATCGGAAGATCATTCGATTCTGCCCCTCGTCCTAAAAATATATCCACAACTCCTGTACTCTCAACAACTATCCCTAAATTCAAACCTTTTATTTTCATTCATTTCTTGGCAATTGTTTGACATTTGCCCTCAAATACTCCCTGTATATTACTACACGAAAACTACAAAGGAATTGCAATTGGATCAGTGTCGATCAGATCTTACATCAACTTCAGGAGTAATAAATAGTATCTTTAGTTATGTATTACAACATTTGAACATCTTGCTACTGATTAGTTCTTATGTAGTCTAAACGTAAAATACTTAGGTATGTAGGTATTTAACGTTTTTCAAACATCCCATATTGGATACCCCATTTATCTGAATATAATAGCTGTGAAAATAGGATATCGAAGTCCCATTGACATAAATACTCAATTCCTTTTGTAGGTGTCTGATTGAGATAAGCGGTCATTAGAGGGATTGAACAGTTTTTAAGTGTGATGGTTATAGGTTAATGGTGTTATGGAATCTTCTTAAGAAATGTAAATAAGGAGATGCTCTGTCTCTGCATGGAGTCAGTGGAAGGTAAGGGCGAGATAAGAAACGGCTTTGTACAAAGTAAAAGTTAAAGGGTTGGCATCCAAACGTGAATATTAAATGAGAGCTTAAAAGTAAAATTGAAATTGAGATGGGGTGCCTGGATTTAATTAAGGGATCACGCTGTGTCACATAAAATTCATTTCAATAATATTGCTCTTTAAGTAAGTAGACGAGTAAATGCCTTAGTGTCGACTGTCGAGTGCCCTTGGATTTCAATGACAAATCGAACTAACTAGCGATAAGATGAGAGGAGACGAGTCCAGCGAGACGATACAAAAGTAAGACTAGACTCCGACAGTCCAGTCCTACTTTTGGCAGAATATTATTATTAATACACGCTTACATCCTCTATATTGTAGTCAGTGACTTCAGAGAAAATGTATTGTAAAGTATAAAATGTACTCCAAGTATTTTATTCGTCTCCTTATTTATTTCTACGTATATATAGATAATCTGTGTCTGTCTTCAAGAAAATATAATCTCATCAACAGCAGTGAGACTAGAGGGCATAGTGATTTTGCCTACAAGATTCGGTCGTTAAGAATATCTTGACAATACCTGTGTAGTGATTTTGTAAGCATTCATCTTGTAATCATACCATAGCTAAAGCTTGTGTATGCTTATTGACGTTTATAGAGATACTGAATAATAACAAACCTTTGTATTAGGTAGATTGACTAGGTGTACTCATACTGAACATAGGGGATACTAATTCTATGTCGTTATTCATATTTGGTATTAACCCGTTGTAAAAACTGAGAATGATGGCATAACGATGACCACATTTGGTCATAATAAAATGAGCCTCTATTTCTATAGCAGGTTAGTAATAAGCTTTGGCAGTTTTTTCTTCCGAAGAAGAATGTACATAGTATTGAAGGGCTAAACTCGTCTCACCAAGCTTCGACGTTCAGCAACGGCATCTTTCCCTTTCGGGCGGCTGTTATGCCAAAGTATCTTAAGGTGTAAACCCGGATAGTTATTGTTGGGTTCAATCTGAATCTGACTAGCTGTGGGATTTATACCTTGGTATAGTAATACTAACGGATGTTGGTAGTTCAGAATTCGTACTATAGCATAATATTATCGTTATAATAACAACATCCAAGTGTTCATTTCTTACAAATATACATAGCTACACACTTTATGTATTTAGTATTAAATGAATAATTGACTGTATTATTATATGTGGTACGCACAGTATTCAGAAGGTAAAATTTCTTTGGAGTTCGAAGTTAGAATAACAATAACAATACATTTGTGTACATTCGAATTACACTAGTACAAATATGTACTACACCTTTATTGTAGTTGTAAGATGAGGATTATGCAATAGAAGAGGAGGCCACTCTCTTTCGCTTGTCTTGATTGCTTTTCCTGTCATAACCATAGCTGTAGTATGGATAGTAGTGATAGCTGATGAAAGGTAAAGCAAAGCAAGAGAGCAAAGTAACCAACTTTAATTCTTTTCGTTTCCCCTGTATTGATTTTGATTTATTACATTTGCATCCTTGCCGATGTGATGAGATGGATAGATTCGCCTTGACGATTTCCTATCGCCATGTTTTACTATTACAGTCATACGTGTATTATTATCATTCTTAATGCAAATGTTAAATTGGAGGAGTCCGTTATATCAGTGCACTCACATTCACAATCAGTTCCTTTCTTTGTAACTGTTTCAGTTTTTTACCCGGAGGAGGTTGCTACTACATGCAATTAGCAGTAGCAATCAAATCAAATGGCAGATAAAATCCCCACAATCTAACTTTTCATCTTTCAATACAATTAGCATCTTATTACCCTTGCTTATCCACTACTAATGTATTTCAGTAGGCTTACCTTGTTTAGGAAACATTTGCATACACGTACTCATTTGCATTTCACGTATGCACTGACAACTTACGTCAGTTGAATATTTACTTACTCCTTTTGTAGGAATTGCACACAACACACTCATTGACGTGAGTACAATAGAATACTTAGGAAATTTCACATGGGAGATATTATTTCTTAGAAATATCTGGATGGGATATGGATATTAATATGACACACGTCATAATATAACGTATGTGTATCCGTAGGAAGTACCTTGTCTTGTATTTGCATACAGGGCTTTCTATGATGATGTGACTTTCATACAGTAGATTGATCTAATTTATCTTTTATTAGTAGTAGGATGTACCACAACCACACAGATCAAACTTGCAATAATTTCGCGTGATTTGAAGGAGGAGTTTAAGCGTCACATTCTTCAGACTGCATTTTTAATTCATTTGTGAAACAACATTAGCACTTTGTTTAGCTTCCTGCTGATCTTTCCACTTACGTCCTCATATTTCATTTTTCCTTGTGAAGATGTTTGCTCTTGCATTCCAAGTTATTTGTACATTGTGGCTAACAACATTTACAACTTACAACTACGTTTTTTGTTTTACTGTGATGAATGAAGCCAAAAGGCCATCTCAGCAGCCAAGTTAAGAGCTACCTAATTCTAAGTAATTTTATCAGTAACCTATCAGTTGGTGTTTTAGTAACAGTTACCCAGTAACTAGCCACTTAACTTGTAGCGGACCTAAAACTACCGATTCTGCAGTATGAGTAGAAGAAAGTAGTATAAAGTACGTAACAGCGAAAAAACAACAAACCTTCTGGCACTTTAGATGTGCCACATAATTTGTTTATATTTTTGTATGCATCATATTCTATTATGTATGCTAGGCCAGACTAGCCAGAGACAGCTAATCCGTGCTGCAAAAACAATGTAAAACGAGATGAAATACAACATTTAGAGTTCCCATGTTATTGTCTTGCGTTTCCGCGAGGCAATAATGAAAACCCGCTAAATCTCTGTCAGTCCGTGTTATTATGTGTTGGATGCACAACAATTATCATTGCACTTTAGCACATTAGTATGTAGAAAGCAAATTTAATTCTATGGTGTGATGTGACGTGCGTGTTTGGCCCCTGTTGGTCAATTCACTTGTTATCATATCTGATGGAATATTCTTATTCTTTAATTTCTACACTATCTGTCTGTATCTGTACTACGGTACTCACTACTTACTCCTCAATGCACTTAGCCATAAACACTGTATTACAATTCACCGGACGATATACATTATCTGTACAAGATATAATAGCATTACGTTTTATCATTTACTACGCGGCATCTTCAGAAATGTTGGCCTTTAAGTAAAACGACTTGGTAATGCCAACACTAACTGCAAAGCAATAAATCGTGAGCATTATTCTTCCGTTGGTGAACATCATGTCAACTTTTGACATCTCCATGATCATTGGGAGTGGCTCGTGGTATTCCACTACTACTTTGTTTCGTCAGATTATTACTTAATATTCGTACTGAAAACGCATAGTGTAAGTGTAATGTAATGCATTTAAAATTTTATTTATTATTATTTTTTATATTGTGCTGCAACGTGAAATAGTAGTACCGTGTTAGTAAACAAGAACAAGTCCGGTTGGCCTTACTTACGATGAGATATTGATTTGCGAGGATCTATGACTCTGATCTACAGCAAGAACTTTTTTCTCATGGTCCTACAGTACGGTAGTTAATTGAAAAAAGCGTTATACATAATAAGAGTGTGGTATATGTACTTTTTATTGTTTAATATTCCGTACAGTAAATAGGATGTATTGATATTGGGATATAAATCGTAAAACATGTTGGCTAACGTTGTTGTGTTTTGATCGGTGCAAAACATACAGAAACGTTCATCATTACAGTACAGTTCTTTTTTTACATTTACTGATACGTATCACAGGATTCAATATCGTGTCTTATAGAGGTTTACGTACCTATATCTAATTTAATATGACGAAAGAAGATGAGCAATTGCATGGGTTGATTGATTGAAAGCAGTACAAGGTTTCGTCGTCAAATTTCAATATAGTTTTCAGCTGCACAACTCTATTAACTTCAAAGAAGCTTCCCATGTATTAAAACGCTAAATGGCAAGTGCATGCAGATTAATGCATAAGAAACAACTTGTATGTGTACTTGTGTAGGTAGTCGCAATGCACGTATGAGGTCAAATAACAATGTGCCTTATATTTTTTAGCAAACTCAATGTATCTATAGTTGTACGTAATGTAATGCGAATTGTTATTTGCTTCGCTTAAAAAATATAAGGCGCAATTAGCATGATTGAAAACATAAAACCCTAAAAACATATCCACATAAAACAAAATTAATAATAATGACTTATTTCAATCGAGTATTTAATATAGGTTACTTGTTAAGTAAGATTAGTGTTCAGAGTTCAGAATCAGAATCACGCGTTATAGTGAATAATTACGAGTCGTGTACAATTGCCTTGAAATGCGTATTTGTTATACAATTGATTTGAATTAAGATTTCTGTCATTTGCAGACAATGACAAAGCCCACTTTCTGTCTGCCAATGTGATTCATACATTTGTTTGTAGTTTACTATCAGTGAGTATTATGTAGTTCAATTCATTCATTCTTCTTTCAATTTGAAGCACAGAAAACGTCCACCCCTACACGCACAGTACGGGGTAAAGCGGGCATGTCATTTTTCTTTGCTCCTCTTATTTTATGTTAATGACAAGAGGATTTCGACATATTTATGTTGATAATTATTGGGTTCAGTTATTTGTTCAGGTATGGCTTGCCAGACGGACAGATAAGCAAAAGCAGCTGTACGGATGATGAGAATCACAATCTCCTTCTTAACTTATACGAAATCTGAGTACTATAAGTCAGAAGTCAGAACAAACCTTTATTATTATGTTACAGTACTTTATAGGGAAGAAATGTTATGCCCTTTGTTGCACTCTGCATTGCATGACAAAGCCAAACCCAATAAGATGCAATGGATGATTATTTTTTTCCGATGACTCGATCTTATGGTTCAGAACGGATGCTAGCAGATACAGATAATAGTAATGTTGCGTACCATCATGTGTAAACGTATTTTAAATGGATAATGTTTGATCAAAGATTTCAAAGAAAAAACACTTACGTAGATACACAAGCGCAACGCAAACGTTAGGTACAAGTTAGAAAGACCGCTAAACGAAGCAAATGTAAAGCAAAAATCTTTGCATTCATTCCAGATTTTATTATGAAATTCATGATTATAAAGATGTAAACAAAATCGTATTCATGATGATTGTTTCGAGAGTGCACTTATTGTTCTTTGTCTATCTCTATGTATGTACAATTCACATACTTAGGTACTCTTTGGTTTTGTTTGACTTGGTTCTGTTTTCGGCTTATGCCAATTCATAGAACAGACAGTGAGTGAATTGTTGACGTTGTGAGCCTTCAGTAAACACTTTGTAAATTACCTATGTATAGCAGTGCGCATTATATATGCATAACCTCTTTGATTTCTCTGAAATCATGAACTGTTGACGTCCTTTGTTATGTTCTGTGAAGCTGCCTGCATGATGTTAACTACTAAAGGATTTTGTGAAATGTATTCATGTCTGACCAAGTAAATGAGCCAAATCAACAATGATCCAGACCAGTTCTTTTTTGTTCAGATTCCAAAAGTTAAATACTCATTAACCTGCCAAACAAATCATGTTATTCAATAATAAATTATAGTGCAGCTGTGAACCGCAAATAATTACTTCGAGTTATTTCTTATGTAAATGTAGATCTAATTAAAATCTTATCAAGTCATTTCTGCTACTTTCTGTCTATTAGTTTGCTTACTAGATATGTACAATTACAAGACAAACGTGAAACGCCTAATAAAGAAATAATAACGAAGTTAATGTTGGGTAGTGTAACTATTTGCCTGATGGGTATTCTCTGCATTGTGCATATGCTTACAAGCTATTATTGCTATAATATTGCATTTTGCAGATTTGTAGACAAGACAGAGACCTACAGTAAAGAGAAGCGCCTTGTAAAGTGATTTAATTTGTGTTTCAGCTAATCATAAATGTATTCTTTCAGCAGGGGGTCTTTAATTTGAAAAATACTCATTTAATTTTGTTTATTAAAAATTAGATTCTCCTTGTTGTAGAATAATAAGCATGAAATGGATTAGCGTATAAAAATGAACAAAGATAAAACATTTAATTTAACAATGAGGACAGACATGGCATGGTAGTTGAAAAATAAGAGTAACGGCAATGGGGAAATGATGTTTTGTTTACTTTCCTTTGTTATGTGTGCATTGAGTTCATGATCAGTGATTTAAGTTTAGGTGGACTGTTGGACTAGGAATTGGAGTTAGAAACGAAATGGGTGTTTTCCTTGCCCATAATAAATTTCGTTTCGATTTGTATGCAAAATTTTATTGTCATAGTTCATATGTTCCAACAGTCTAATTCTCTAGCCGTAGTTTTATTATGACTGTCCATGTCTGTCCATGTCGGGAAATGTTAAATATTCTTTTCTGTTCTTTAGTAATGTCTAAGCGAATAAATGCATAATACACAGATCGCATTTGAATAAGTAGATTTGCTTTTGCTTTTCATTTATCTTAAAAGAGAAGAGCAATACAAAAGCTCACGGTGTGTCCTGCTTTATTATTTGGGCAGTTAAATCATGACTTTTGCCCACATCTGACATATGCGTTACTATTCAGATTATGAATGTACATATACATATGTTGGTGTTGGTGGACGGGAAAATTATATTTGTCCTTGGTGGAGTAGGGTGGCCATAAATGCAACAAAAGATTAGAATTTGCTTTTCAGTGTACACATATAAAAGCCATAAGTTTACATAATGTTATAGTTAATGTTCCTGGTGGATTACCTTTATTTTCCTTTATAGTAAATGAAAAGAAGAAGAGTGAATCACTAATAAGATACTTAATACACTGTCCTTAACTATTATTATGGTCAGTGTATGACAACAAAGTACCTATTTCTAGATGCATTAGTAAACAACTGACACATAAATATAGGATAATACTATAACACAACATTACCGTTTCTATATGTCTGATTTTGTGCTTTCGTGTCTGTATTTTTATTTCCTGTACAACATTTTGCATATTTAGGTGCATATAAGTTCATGTTACGATATGAGTAAGTGAGAATACAAGTTTTACACATTAAAATTTTTTAACTACCTATATAATTACATTGCGGTTTATCCAAATTAATAGTGAGCTCGTGCAGCAAGACCACGAGAATAAACATTTTATTTTATTTTTACCCACGACCAAAATCTTCTTTAAAGATTATACTAATAATAATGGTACAGCAACGCAGGATAAGTTTTAACTCAAAGAAAATGATCTTGATTAATATGTAAATGAATTATGTACATTTTATATTTAGTATTGTTGACTGAGTTGACTGAGTGTGGCAATTAAAAATTACGAGATCACAATGAAATGTAGAGTATTTTCTGCTCTATCCTAAAACGAAGCTATTCCACTAGCACATAATTTAAAAATTTACATCTACGAACTACCTAGCTAAAGAAGGTTTTTACGAATATCCTAATATCAAACGACATACCAAATACCAACTATGTATTTCATAAAATACGCTCCTGGAGATTAGCCTAAGTCTTAACATCACCATGAATCTATTGTAATGGAGAATTTTCGGTTTTTATGAGGTCTCCAGATAAATACTCAGGATGACTACTGCTGACAGCTTAATAGTTACAGCAAAGCAATGTGTTCAGGCAGTTCAGGCGAGAGGTTGTGGGATGTAATAACTACTATATTTGCTCCTCGTTTGGTTAGATTATAATTTTTTCTCCGGCAGTGCAACTCTATAAGCTAGGAAATGCACGACACGTCCAGTGGAGATGACTTTTTAACGATACGATATTCGACTGTCAGTGTGCGTACTTTTACTTCAGTACTGTAGTCAAACAAAGGGATGAAAACAAATATGCATACATATTACGTAATGCATGCTACGCTAAGTTTACTCGGGTATTGTATTTACATAACGTAATAGCTATGTAGAGTAGCAAGAGAATCGTCATCCTTAAAAAATGTCATCTCGATGTCATGTCGCAGACTTAGCTGAGTCATTGCGTTTATATTACTTAAGTATTAAGTCCAATTCTTTTCCCTCTGTTTTTTCTGACATTCTTATATTTCTGTTATTGAATCCTTGGCAGTTTATTACATTCATAATGTCAAGCATTATTCTTGCAACTAATATGAATTTTTTGTCTTTAGTACTTTTGTGGAGTTAGATTTGAAATATTAAAGATTTATCTAAAACCAGAACATTTTATAAATCTACTAGATTATTTTGAAAAAGTTTTTATAAAATTAGAATGCATTCCGAAAAATGATTCGAACGCAGTAATAATATTCCTATTCCTAATTGTGTTCTTGTAATTCTGCACTAGATTCTATATTAATAAGACATCAAATGTTAAAGTAAAATGTTATCATGCAGTACACTGCAATTTGCAATAATAAAATTCAGTAGATAGTGGATGCCTAATGACAATGCTAATCTGCATCAAGTTTTCGAATATGGAGTGAAGGGTTATTAAGTTGAAAATAAAGAAATAGCGGTGCATCTTTATTAGAGATCCCAAACGTGTATTAGCAACAAGCGCTACATAAATATTTTACAAAGGCAATTGGTTTTTCTTTGGAATGAATTCCTATGCCATTATCTTGGCTCTAGTTCCTTTTCATCCCGTTTTGGTATTAGATTATTGAAAGAGGGGAATATTAATTCGACGATGACGACGGTAATGACGATGATGATTGTAATTCTGATGACCATTTTTAGGTAGAAGCGTTTCTAACATGATGTGTGTGTGACAATGATCCATTCCACTATGTTTATGAGTTGTATGTATACAATAGTTTATACTAGTGAGCCTTGTGCATAACGAATGTATACATCTTTGATAGTTACTGTTTGCTATCTGATAAGATGGTTAGTAGGATGGTCAAGTGGTGTCTTAACTCAAGTTTTAAATTTAAGGTGAAGAACTTATACTAAATACTAAATAATCGTAATTGGCTTACGGTGTGACTAATTTAATGCAAATCTAATGTAGGTAGAGGTTTTCTCGAATAGTTTGGGTATATGTAAAATAAGCAATTAAACTATACAGCATTAAGTACCTTGTTTAGTATATAGAATACATAAGTAAGTGGTTACACTGATTGACTGGGCAAGAATTTATGGGACCTTAAGATAATTTAAAAAGTTATGCAAATTCCATGTTTAGTTATTAGTTGTTCCCCATGTTGTTTAGATTTGTGTAACTTGGTCAAAAGATAAATCTCTACATGGACATGTGTACAATGCGTGAGTATAAAAATGTTTTCACTCTGGAGATGGAATTTAATGCATGATTTGTAACGGTTTAGATTTGACAGAAGGAAACCGTGCGAGAGAGATGTGATAAGTATACTGCATTTGAGGATGCTCCATCGGCATCCTTATCTTTCTCTACATTATGGTGAATAGGGATCGTATAATAAATAGCAGTATTGTTTATTTGGTATCATCTGAGATTTTATGCTGCCCTGGCTGATTTGACTTGCATATTGCGAAGATGTTTTATGAACATCTCTTGATATTCCAGATGGAATTGTATGAGTATGGTGTGCATATTGGAGTGTGCATATTCGATGTGAGCTGGTGCATGACGTAAATATTGGTTAGAAGGCACGGAGCAGTGGAGATCTCTGTGTTATGAAGAAGTCGGTTCATGTCCTTTTAGTGCTTGATGTTGTGAGTGGGTGGGTAATGTGATTCACTGTTTTACGATCCCGTCCACTTTTTCTTCACTTGACTTTGACTGTTATGTTATGTAATGTTAGTGGCATGGCACGTTTTGGACTTGGAAGTTCAAACGTACAGTTTCGATAGATATCTTGGAAAGACAGATCCCACAATTCCTTTTAGTATTCAGTTGCATAACCATTCATCACTAACTGGTTCCGCTCGCCGTGTTTTGTTTTCAGTCTTTGACTCACTAACTTTGTGTCTTGAGTGTAGCGAAGAAGTCGAGAGTCAAAACCACGTAGGTAAGGGTAAAGTCGGACGTACTCAGCACTCAGTAATATTCTACTCTACGTACAATATGATATTTGTGTACTATACCAAATATCTTTTTAGATATGTTATGCCATGCGGGTACCTCACTTATTGTAAGATAGAACCTTTACGCAGTACTCAATTCAAGACGTAAAATATAAGTTTATCGACATATATGGGTATTGAGGTATTGTAAAGGGCGGTTTGTCTGTAACTCATGAATAGAGATATACTGAACTACATTGCATACACAGTAGAGGGTGGATTGAATGTCTGCAGATGAAAATGGAAATAGAAGGCCGGAATCTATAGAGATGGTCAATGATGTTTTGTTCTTTCGGGTTTCGTCTGCCCTGGCCTGGACTTAAACTGTACTATCTACAATATATGCTTTCAAGCGTCAATTCCAAAGAAGAGATGCCTTTAAGGAACATTAGCATTGCGTTACGTGATTCATGCAGACGCCTGCATTACTGAACTGAGTGAGTGAACAACCAAGGACCAGCGAGCCTAGATCAGGCAAGGTAAGGGTAGTAAGGACATACAAACACAACTACAACCTTCTTTTAGTACTCTTCATGTCAGCACACAATTCTGTGGGCCTGGGAACATTTCTTTTACAAATGCAATCCTATAACATGCCTACACGTCTTAACAGGGAATATTAATATGGTGAATACAAATGTATTTGAATTTATATTTATTCTCCGGACAGTATAGTATAGTTGGGTATATATAGGGAGTTATACCCCTGAGCACATACCTTACTAACTGTATGTGTACTTTGTCAGAATAAATCGTACGTTCCTTAAGTGCATGTACATACACATTGTAAGAACAAGAATAAGAATGAAATGTTTCAACTTCAGATTTCTAGAAGACGTGAGAGAATTGCTCCGAGCGTTCTTCCCAAAAAGCCGAGACTACACATTGCCATTGCCAAAACACAATGAGACTTTCAATTCGACGCTAGATGTAATGTAATGTGGCGTGAAATCTCTGGTTCTTATGGGTGGTTTCGTTTGTTATGTAGGTATGGTACAGGGCATCTACCATCCAAAGAACGCATCTTCAAAGTTTCTCACTTTCGTTCGAATTGTTCTCAGCTCTGTCTCCGGTAAATCTAAGATTCATGACTGTCAAGAAATCAAAAATAATTATTTCTTTACTCTTCTAATGTTTTAACGCCAATTTTTTAAAGGTCTAGTAGGTTTAAATTATTTGCATAGAATTCATATTTTAATTTGCAATATATTTGTTTGTTTCCCTCTGTTATGCCATATATTTTTTCTCTCGGCTTTTTTCTCTCTTATTTCATATCTAATAGTAAATATATTCTATACTTGTGTTTGTACTAAATGGATCTAGTATAATTATACAATGTGGAATACATTTTCTAATGATTGCCTTAGTACACATTATTGGCAAATAAATATAGAGATCCTCATAACCGGGAGCTAGATTAGCTACAAGAGAATTCATTAATCCAATCGGAATACTATGATATTGTATTAAGAGATAATTTTTTTGCAAACTTTTGAAATGTTGAATATTTTAATATCTGTATAGTTAGCATAATAATAAATGGAAGGATGAGACCATAAAAGTCGTGAATGCTAATCCGAGACAACATTCGAATCAATGAAGAATGAAGATCCTTAGCTTGACTAACTGCTAATTGTTTTAATTTTATTCAATTAGGCGAACAAAAATTTATTACCCCACACCTATTGTATGTTTAATAAGAACACAAAAGACATGGTTCACGGTCATATAATTAGAGAGAAGAGTAAAAGTTTTTCGTTCTAGTGTCCTGCTGCAAATGTCCGTGTTCCTATTTGCGTCCAATACATTTGCAAAGTACATTAATATTATGTACTTATATAATATATCCTTAGCTAATTGATTCTTCTGTCTATAGTTCTTTATTATTATAGTTCCATATACTATACATTCAACAAGCAAAAATGTATACATCTTTTGACTTAAATGACAAAATTAAAATTAATACGGGTATTGTTACTTTGTTGTTAAATGATACATGAATTGTAAGTATAAATGTTTGCTTACTATTGCTGTACATTCGTTGTATGAGTACTATCCAATTTAGCCTTTTGTAGAAGTGTGTGTTTTAATGTGCGTAGATGTTATATAATAGACAATCAGATTTGTTATTTTAGCAATTACCATACCTAAAGTCAATTAAGTGAAATAAAATAGAAACACCCTTAGATAATTTTGGCAATGGCAATAAAAATAAACTGGTGATTGTTTGCAGTCAGTCAGTGAGTCGAATGTGTGTCCACGCAATGATGATTTGACATCAATAGGAATTTATTATCATGAGGTATATACATATACGAACACAGATGGTAAAATATTTAGCAATAATTTATGTCTAAAATTAAATGAAGAATGTTGATGACGGCTCCGTTTCAACACAAAAGCTCTTTATTGTTTCTTGCTCAAATATGTCATCGTAATAGTTTAAATACACGTTTCGTGACTGGGGAAGAAAAGGCTAATCCCATTTCCTGTAATTCAATTTCTAGCGTGAATCGTAGCTTGTAAAACACAAAAGATAGTACTTAGCAAGTAATGTTATGTAATAATCATTATGGGATTTGAAAGGGAAGATGAGTGAAGATGATTGAAGCGATGGACTGGACAGATCAGAACAGATTGTGTTGAGTAGAGTGCTTCCCCTAACAGCCAGAAAGACGTAATTTCAGATTGTTGCACTTTACATGTTTTTGCACTCTGCACGTGCAGAATCGCCCGAAATCTAAGAACATCACATCAATATCACTCTTTGGGCTAACTACCCATCAGAGCTAATTTTTTGCTCTCCCTTATGGTTCATTTGATTGATGTACCATTACTCTACACTTGCCTTTGACTTTCATTGTATTTTGGTAAATGCCAAATTTGACATCTTAATATTCGTGCTAATTACACAGTAAAACTGTTTATCATACTGAATATTCTAAATAGCCAAGCAAAATAAAAAATATTCAAAAATGCCTTAAAGTTCTATAACTACTTCCTTGTATTACACTTCTTAAACACTACTACATGACAAACCTTCATTTAAATTTTCAGAATGCCTCCTCTCGAAAATTGACATTTTAGGGAGATATGAACATAAAATACTAACTCTATTTAATTTAACCTATATGGAAATATTAAAGAAACACCTGAACAGCAAGGAATTTTGGATTATTTCAGTTCTATGATGTTGTGTTGTGATGTAGGTTTACTATTATTGTAAAGAGGTTTAAATCTAATACGAAGTAAAAAAAGATCTGCACATTTATTTACTTGTCGACTGAATATTACTTCCAGATTCCAGAAATCAATTGAAAATTTCACGGTTCGTGAAAAACGCATTCGGAATACTGTGGCCTTTAGCCATGGTAAACCAAACCTGTTCGAAGTTTTTGTATAATGTATGTTAGGTAAAAAGAATTGATGTGATTAAGTCACGTACAACATCAAAGGTAGAAAGGATGAAATAGTATAGCGATTCGGAAAAGCCTTGATTTGTGGAATAAGTCGAAATTGATATTTTGCCTGCTCATGTATGGGTATGTGTTTTTGGAAATGAGTCTGCACTTTATATGATAAAGACAATCTTTCCTGACGCAATGTAGCATTGAAAAAGCGGAAAGTGCATTTTGTGTAAACTAAACTGAAAGACTACATAATACGTAGTAACAGTAAGTGTGTGATTTTTCTATTGATTGGATAGATGATAAAGACGCTTACCACTATTGTTCGTTAGATTGGTACCTGCAACAAAATAAAGATATTAGTAAGATTGGTCGCCTATTGAACGAAACTTTTGGTACATGACATTTGATACACTTTTTTACCTTATAGGTGGTGTTGCGGCACCTTCCAATAACTACTCGTAATTGTAGAGCGCATTTGTCTTAATTTCCTAGAGGCAATTGCCATTATTTTCAGGGCAAACATAGTTCAGGATGTAGAGGTAGTATAGATTATCTAGTAAATTGTGAATGAAAAAGAACTTTTAAGAGACTGTTTTTATCACTAAAGCAAAATCTGAGAGTTAACTGTAATTTTTGGGTCTTTATTTATTCTAAAAATATTTAAAATGCATAATATGCCTTATCTTACACATTGTCTTAAGGTATTCCGTGCACACCACACAGTCACCACACACCCAGTAAACTGATGTAGATGTAATAAGTATATCTTCTCATAGAGAAACAGCTTTTGGTCAGATCTATTGTTCCTAAAGATTCTCTGTAGTAGTAAAATATGCTTTAAACCCTGACCTTCTCTTTTAGGACTGTAGCAGGACATTCCACAGATTATTGTCATGCAATACAAAATATGTATCCATAAAGAGAGAGGCTTGTAAACTTTTATTGTATTTTTTCATGTGAAAAATTTTATGCTCACAATTTTCAGAGGCATTGCTATTATATTTGTAGTATTGTGCGCTTACAAACTGCAGACATGAAAGTCCATGGTACATTATGCAGGATTTATACTGTGCTTTTATAACAGCAGACTTGGGACATTTTACTTTACTTTTTAATAATGAGAAAAGGTATGCAGTAAAATTCAGTACTAGTTTATGTATACATAGTGTATATATGTAGTTCTCCTTTTTCTTGAGTCGGTAGTTGGCTTTCCCTGCCGTCTGTTTCTGGTACCCGTACCTGATATTTGTATTGTAGTTGTATGTAAATTATGCCATACCTATAATTTTTACAAAGAAGTCACATTTGGGGTCAGCTTTTTTATTATCTTTTTGTGGCTTAACTGTTTTTATTCTCGCGGAAATAATGGCACTGGGTACTCCCTATAATTTTCAATGACAATAAATTATTTTATCAGATGTGGGTTTAATTCCGCCGTTCATACCACGATGTAGGTAATGGATGCACATCTGAATTTTGGGAGTACACTACATTTTCAAGTTTTACTTCCAATTGATTTTTCAAAAGTATTCTGTCTCTGTAAGCGGTACATTTGGAGGAAAAATCTACAAATCCAAATAATTCCTTTTATGTATTTTTGGGCTAATCTACCATTCGGCGTATTTTTGTAGTTTAAAAAAACTAAAACATTTCCTTACAGTAGTATATCCTTTGATCCATATTACATTACTTTCGCTTTTGACACAGTGAGCAGTACATTACCTGTAAGGATCAAAGCGGAAGAGTAAAATGAATGATCTAGTTAAGATGTATTAGCAAATGATAATTTAAAATTAGTATACCATATCTGTAGCTGAATAGCCAAGCTTTTATCAACCCGCACAGCGAAGTAATACTAAAATGGACATGGCTTCACTTTAAGAATGTTTTTAATTGTTACAGATAAAATAATAATCAATCTATTCTGAAGACTAATGACAGGTAGCAGTTTGTATTGATTGATAGCGGTAGAGTAGTAATAGTAAATTCAGATATAGAATCTCGTTAAAAGAAAGCAGTTTGTTTGTGAGTATTATTATGACGTTATGGCTAAGCTTTTGTGTCGAACTCCACTTCAACACATCTTAAGGTTGTTATTTCTCAATTAAATCTGTGAGTGAATTGAATGATGATAATATAATCGTAAATACAATAACAATGGCATGTATTGACTTGATTTACAATTGAAGTGAGTGTGCATGCTAGTAAATAGTAGATCATCATCTGGTGAAAGTTAAGACCGACTTACTTAAGTGCAATAATCTATACGATATGAATATTATTACTATTTAATAAATAATATTAGTAAATCAGCAAGAAGCCCAGTAGGGATGTTGGGATATGATAGCTCTAGTGATACAATGTTAGATCATATCAAAACTACTATAATTACAAAGTCTTCAGTATATTATGCCTGTTAGTATTTGTATTTGCATACATCTGGTATATTTACTGACAGCACCACACCACAGACAGGCCAGGCCAAAGTGCATAAACATGAGATACAGACAGTGACAGGACGGGTTTAAATAATGCAGCTTTGCTTCTTTGCAGATAAATAAGTAAGTAATAAATACGCATAGGTAGTCCAGTTAAGAGTAAGAAATGAGCGCATTTCATTTTGATGTGAGCATTCATTATTGTTATTATTACTATTTGCATATCGATTGCATGTCGATGGCACAGATAATGTAGACCACATTCTACACCTACCCTACCTTAGGGATAATTAATGTTTCTAGAATGATTTGAGATTTTGGTGAATATGCAAAGTAGAAAGTATTACGCTCAGGTGAGACCAGGCCAGGTTTAACTGTATCTTTACTAACACAGATTTAATTAATAAGTTAAGCCATGAAGGCACTAAAGTAGTATGAAAGACTGTAATAAGCAAATCGGTCGATAGCACAGAATAGTAATCAATGATATTGTTTCAAAAGAAATCTATCCCATTTTCTGATGTTGGCTTGATTACGCATATTATAGTAGGAGGAGGTTATACCCCTTCAAAGTGAAAAGAATCTCACATGTATGTGATGTGCACATTAAGATTTATATCACTTGCACTGTTGCATTCATATTTCTACTTTTGTGTTCTGTTAAGGCTAAGGGAGGTATTATTGTTAAATAAAAGGAGGTTGATCTTATTAGGTGGTATTACAATTACTGTATTACTATTACAATTAGTCAGAGAGGATTCTTACAATTAGACAGTGATTTGGTTAGCCTCTTCTCTTTCCTTGGGTCATTTGTTCTTTATAGTTTAAATATCCCTTCATTAAGAGACAGACAAGATTCTCTGTTTGTACTTGGTAGGACGTACAAGTGAAATGAAACTACCTACAATCTTAAATAGTAGTAAACAGAAAAGAAGTTGAACCACTAACTTGTCCTAATGATCAGTTAGTCCACTAGCCAAAGCAATAAATTATAGAGGTGAACAGGTGAGCTCAACTGATACATTTCGTGTTTGAATTACATTCGATATAAAAAATATGTACTTTGTTTTATTTGGTGGTACCTGGTCTGGCCTGACATGCATTGCATTGCATTTCTTCTCTCTCTATAATATATAGTAGTTAATACCCAGATATATCTATACTAGTATAATCAGGACAAGGCAAACTTCTGTGAGTAAAATCGACAATTTTGCTAATAAAATGAATGCCTACTAATACCAAGAAAAGTACAACTTATACAGCTTTCTTATGTTAAATACGTTCTAGTTTTTGTTATTGCCCACAATGGGCTTCCTATTTACTTTTAACTGTCTCGAGTTTTGCTTCAAGTTTCTTTTTCGTTTCATGTTCCGTGGGTATTTAGGGCTTTCATTATGCATTTCTGTCTGCACTTTATTTCCCGAAGTGAACTCGTAGCTCAGTAAGTAGTGAGGACTGCTGTTTAGATCGTATCTGTATATTTTTGCATTTAAACATGGTTTATTGATTGTTATTGTTAATACAGGTAGAAGGATATTATGGATGCGATGCAAGAATAAAAAGATTGTAACTTGACTCCACCTTAGAACCTTTTTCATTGTAATTAATGGCATGGGTTCTAGTTAAAGGAAACCTTTTATTCTTGAGTAGATTCCTTGTTATCTCATGGTACCTACACTACACGTTCAGTTAAGTATTGTTCAAGTTTTACTAGAAGAATAAATTTCAGGACTGTGACATTTGGTTTTGGTTAAGAGCACACTACTAGAGCAAAGAAAGGTTACTTATCTATGTTAGTTTCTTGCTTGGATAAGGCCAAGGCATTAATATGCATTGTAACAAAACTTAAACCAAAGAGATGGGGCCAGTTCAGATAATAAACTTATGAATTATGTTTGTGCAATGATGTTATGATTCTACTTATATGTTCTAATAGAGTAATGTGTTAACAAAGGTTGAGCATATCGGATCAGGTATGTTGTTTCTCATGTAACTAGCTAGATTCAGTTTTTAATAAGTCTGTATCTGCAGGTCCTGGCCTGGCGTCGAAATAAATGTTGAAATACTTTATTAGTTTGTTCTGTTTCTGTACATTATTACTCGGTACTTAGAATGTGTGCTGTAAATTGGTGATATATAGAACAAAAACTCATAAAGAATTTTGTCTACATAAAATAGATAAGAGAAATTTTAAAATACATTTATACAATATGTGGCCCAAAACAGTTTCTCTGCTTTTGGTCAACTTAAGACAGTTTTGAGGGTGGAGTAGGTAAAATATGTAGAGAATTTAAAGTCTAGTTCGTACATTACCTTGTATTATTCCAATATTTCAAAGGTAACTATATGGTTAAAGGTACGCTAAAGGTACCTATATAGTGAAGCAATTTGGTGTAGTTTCTGTAGGTATATGAGTAACTGTATTAAACCGTGAAGAATGCATGAGCATGAACTTTCTTTACATTTTGACACAAATTCAGAACAAATCAACTCGAGTTCTGCCCTAGTCTCACTTCACTCTGTTAATGTGGCAAGGTGGAACGAATAGTGAAATGGTAAATCACTTAAATCCTAAACTTCAATTACTTAATCTAACTAACTCTTTGTAGTCACCCTTTGGTTTTCCGTAGAAAGGGTTTTAGTGGGTTGTCTGCAGTCAGAACTTTCGTCGGGTTGGTTTGGTATTTAGTGTAATGTGGTAAACTTTTGGCTTATTAGGAAAAGTTTGACATTGGTAGTTATAAGCCCTAAGCCTTACTTATTGATGTGGTGGAATCCCTGTATCTATTTAGATGTACAACAGAGATAGAGATAGCAGGGACCCTATTGATGTTATCTCATCACATGCATCGTCGAAATATGGAATCGGGTTAGGTATATTTATCTGCAATATGGGAAACAGCAAAGTTTAATAGTAACTTTCTTTATGTAATACGCAAGTCCTTTGGGAACCGGTAAAACCATTAATAAAGTACACAAACTTTTGTTTTCTTATGGTTTTAGTGCGAGACACGCTTATTGGAGCTGTAAGGCTCCACGATATTATGTCCCGCATATCAGGGTTTAATCAGTTTTCAATAAGTCTCCATTCAACTATATTGAACACACTGCCCAAATATTAAGTACAATTTCTATATAGGAAAGTCACAACATCCTGATCACTGAAAAAGATTTGATGTTACAATAGAACTCGGAAAACTCACAACCCATAACACTTTCTTTCTTTCTTTACATCAGAGGGCGTTTCACATTCACAAAGGACAATCTGTACTAAGTACTTAGAAAAACTTAGCCGACCAAATTTAAATAGCCCATATTAGTATTTTAATAGTGCAAAAATTATGTCAAGATCGAAAGAAAACTCGATCTTTTGAACTATTCCATGTTAAGTTGAAAATTGTACAATGGTGTGTTGAGTTTTCCGCACACCGGGTAAAACACGTTTAGCGAATGTATTTCGCCAAAGATTGGAGAATATCTTTGTTAGGAAGTATGGAAGGGAAACGAAGCATTATAACTAATTATAGAATGCGCGACTGTGGAAAGTGCGATTGAGCTCATCGTCAGTTGGTTGTTAGTTTCAGTGAGGAAGCAAAAAGCGATATAAGAAGGTGCTTAGTAATAATGCATTACAGAGTCGAAGAGAAGAGACTGTGTAATCCCATTATGGTCTCAGTGTTCTCCTCCATTCTATTTTGCAACTTAAAAAGGTTTACTTTACATTAGAGATAAGCGAGTACAGTGCACTGGAGGAGTGAATATGAGGAGGTAAACAAAGTACAGAGGGGTATCTTTATCCGTAGGAATACATTTGACCTGACTCCTCCGATGGGAAGAGTTGCAGTCAAGTGGAGCGACTTCGTTACGAGAAAATATTGAATCATTGTAAAAAGACATTGCTAAGTAAGCAAGTAAAGTGAAGAAAGTGTTATTCTGCAGCCAAAGCAATCCACAAGGAATACTGTACTTTACTTTTGCTCTTTTACGCAATAGTGAAGTGGATCGAGTTGAGATAGAAGATAGGAGCTATTTAGTGTTGCCACTTGCCACGCCATCCCAGTATTCACTGGTCTCAGCAGCAAGGCAAAGCACTTATCGTTACTTCAGTCAGACCTTTTCTCCACACTACACTTCTTTCCGGGTGACTTCTTTTTCTTTAGTTCTATTGGTTTCGGTTTTCGCTCCCATTTCCATTCAGGCAACAAGAAACTCGGTTTCACTATTCAATAGTTAACTTTACTATGTCCACCAACTTGCAGTTGTTTCGGTTAATAGTTATTGCACACATATGAAAAGTTCGCATAGACGATCCACTTTGTGTTAAAGTTTATTGCCAATACTCGGGTTACTGTTACTACTTACTACAATTCCACGAATTACAATAAACTGTATTGTATTAGTATTGGCACTGCTACTAGAATAAAACTATAACCATGAATTCCGGCGCATTGTGTAATAACAGAAGAAAAGTCTCAACTCCGGAATCAAAATCAACCAAGGTACCCCACTGAAACTTTATTCATTACTAACTATAATGATACTATAACCAAATCGTGTATGTTTAGTATTGCATAGGTCGACAGTTAATATTAACAGTAATGCTTAAATAAAGATTTAGTGATTGCAATACACGAGTTGTACTTAAATTCTGCCGTCTGTTATGTCATGCCATATTGTGTATTTAATTTGGAAATGGGGAGACACGTGGCACAAGAGTAATAAAAGTACAAGTGTGAATTGAATATGAATACCTAATACCTATCTCTACTTATCTGCATTTACTACTACTACCTATATAAAAAGTTAACTAACAGAACACAAGCCAAATAATTCTGAAGCCAACGAGCTCTCCTCCACAAACGCATATCCAAATCCAAGAAACAATGTTTTTCCTTCGCTAGAGTTCGAGGAAAGTAAGTCGTTTCGTTTGGCTTTTGGGATGGGTGGTTTGGTTTGGCTTGGCGTATTGGCAAAAGTAATTTTACTCTCTTATACATGTTTTACTCAAGTCAAGGTAGTATTGATTACGAGGACAAAAGAAAAATCATGTAGGCATACTACTGCACTGGTTAACAGTTGCGTAAGTGTTAAGTATATAATAGTAAATAAACGCTTCATACAATGCATACACAAGTGTGGCTGAGGGTCTGATTTGTTATGGTGTTCCGAATGAAGCGGTAGTGTAGTTAGTCTATGCAATAATTTACATTAGAGCTAGTCAGACTAATTAGGTGCAGAGCTTGAGTGTTAATAATGATGCAAATACAAAATATGGTGCATATGCCTCTGTGGTAAATACAATGGGGGAAGATAAATGTTTTAAGAGTCTTAAAGGCAGGAGTACTTACTCTGTACCATTGTTTGTGAGCAATACAGATGTACTGGGTAGCTCTATGGAGAACAAAACTCTTTATATGGTAGTACAAATTGTAAAAGGATTTTACGCAACATATTAGGTATAAAGTGGATATAGAATAAGTAAGAGTTTTTATAAGAATGGCATTAAACGTGAAATACTCTCTTCATTTAACGAGTGTCCTTTCCTATGTGGAACAGATAGCAATGAAGATGAGAAAATGTAGCAGTGAGTAAACTTGAGTCAATTTTTAAGTTTCAGTAAGTGCAAGTGCCACGCTATGGTGGGCGGATTCTATGCTGTAATTATTCCATTGTAGTCTTTAGAGTTTCTGGCTTACATGTCAAGTAATGATAAAGCCTTTGTCTTTGTAGCCGCGTTGAGAACCGTAAAATTGTAATTTATTCCTACATTTGTCAAATTTACACTTTATCTGCGTTAATGTTCCTAAAAGATCTCACTCTAATTTCATGGTTTTATTTATAGTCTCTACAAAGTGCTACAAAACTGCACATTACTTATCTATATTGCAACTAGTATCTTAAAAATGTTAGATAAGTCTCTACAATAGTGAAATCATATTGTACAGAATTTATGTACAATGCGAAATGAAGATAGCTACCTCGGTCCTCACCGCACCTAGGCACACTTTGACAGTCTTGTCTGTTTTGTTTTAAGGAAGTGCTTTACTGCAGTGCCATTTCAGTGCATAGAATTACAGCTAGCGATTTCCATATTCCCCAGTACTTTTCTGTTATGCATTTGTATGAAATAAGTCTGCTTTCATTTTATAAGTCATGTTAATGAATGCTGAACAGCCAATATAGAGTAATTCGTAAGGATCAAAAAGAGGGATATTAAATATGTATTATCTTTTAGAAGTAATAATGGAACCAAGAGCTGAGACAGTTTAAAGTGCAGATTAGACATGCACAAAGGTAAAATACTAAATAATGTAATACGTAGTGACTAGTAAATGTATGCAAGCAATGACATCGATTTCTCACTGATGTCTTAACCATGCTGAAGGGCTCTGAAAGCTGTTAAGCTAAATTAGGCGAGCAATGAGTTGTATAAATAAATAAGAAATCCAATTTGAGTTTGCAATTTCTGCGATGTTTTGTATTGCAGATCTATTAGTAATACCTTGTTTAGTATAGTGCATAAGCAACTACCGGGAAATGTCATTTGGTCATTAATCATTAATAAGATGAGAGCTTAGCTTAATAACTTTACCAACAACAGAACTGACAATTGGAATTACTTTAGAGATGTAGGTATCTAGACAAGGATTAGGCTACTATGCAGTAAAATACAAGGAAATAGGAAAAGATTGCATGTTCTTACATAAGATTACACTCATTTATACATGCAAGGAAAGTTGAGTATAATAAATAATGAAGTGGTAATAAGTATGTGTCTTCGTCCTGTCTTGCCTTTTATATTAATACTGCTCTGCTTGCCTTCCTTAATAAGTAAGAATGAGAATGTCTTCTGCATGCAACGTGCACCCAAGATGGAATTTGTCCACATATGCAAATATTACGTGCAAGAATGCAACGTGTACATCTTGCGTTCACGCAATTTTAAATGTACATAAGTACAACCGGAAGATGATTGAAGAAGCAGATTTGTCAGATATATTATAGTGCTGATTTATGGAAGTACCATTTTGTAATGTTTCGCAATGTCTGCAAAAGGCTCGTGTGTATGAAATTGTTTTTATCATTATTTTGGTTATGTTTGGCATTCCCTGCTGGCAGAAGTCATGCACTCACTAAAGACACGAGACAAGACAAGTCAACTAACCGAATTCCATTAGAGCGTGCAAATAAAAAGTCTAATGAGTACTACTGATTAACAGAACTGCAAAAATTACAAATCCGACTTGTAGGCAAAAACAGATGGTGCTATATCATATACCATACGTCACTCAGATAAGTGTTTTGCTTAACAAAAATACTCTGTCGAACACAGTTCACGGTAGCACGGTATAAATGCTAAAAATTGGAATTTGTTAGGAAATTCAAAAAATCAACTCACCTATACAAGTTTATAGAATATTTATTACATAGGAATTCAAAAGCATAAATGACTTATTGTTTGTTATCGTTTTCTAAGAAGTATTAAAATATTTTTGATGGAGAATGACAGTTTTTAAAGAATTATTACTGTTTTCCGGGCAATGTCCCTGTAAGAGTAATAATATATTTGCACTGGCACTGGGACATAAAATGCCTGTGTTGACAAAAGTAGAAAAAAGTTAGTACGTATAAAAATGTCTAATTTTATATATCTAAATATGTATAAGAGCCTGGCTATAAATATTTAAGAGCCTCAGTTAGATAATAAGGAGAAACACACGTGTAGCTAAGAAAGTGCATTGCAGTTCAAGTAAAGTCAAGTCAAGACAACATGTTCTTCTCATTTCTCTTCTCTGTCTAACTATGCCTGTTTAGCTTACACGAATTCACAAAGTAGGTACAGATAGAGAATCAGCGCGGATTGAGTTTGGCACGGAGAAGGAAGATGATGTCAGTGTGTTACGCTGTGTTACTAGTTGAGTTACAATTTACAAAGCACTACTGCACTACCTAGCATAATGTTGAACACGGAACGTGCAGCCAGCAAGCGTTGTTCAAGCAATCCATTGGAGACACGATAGTATACATATAGAGTAGTAAATAAAGTACAAGTAATTCTGCTATTACTACGTACATCCGACTCTAAGCCCATGTAATGCAATTTGCATATGTATCGTAATTCACAAAGGAAAAAAGAGCTTATGCTAGCGAAAGCCTTGCCATATGCAATTTAACTTGGGATTTAACTATGTACTAAAGATTTGAAAAATGTTGGGGTTTTGTTACACTGGAACTGACTGTGTGAGCAAGTGAGATTGGGAATACCAAAGAGTTAGAAAGCCACGGATGAGAAAAGCTGATATGTATGAAGTGTTGAGGATTAGATTAGATTGCTTGGCATGGAACAGGAAAGCATGCAATACTATTCTGTTGTAATTTATAATCTGCTTCGCCATTTCCATATCAATTACCATATCAGCAATTCTACTACTAATCTAAGGATCCTCAGTCGCTAAGTAAGTATGAATGCTTTCCATTACGTATTCTCATGAACCCCAGAGCACAAATAGGTAAATATTCATTTGACAGATGGAAATGAAATAAGCAATGAAATCATCTTGAAAATCAATTTTCAAATAGTACTTTAATATATACACTTGGCAAATCAATGTATCACTTTTATAGGTACCTCTTTAATGCATTAAGTATAAAATATGATATAAAGACGGTTTTTTTACATTTAGAGTCTACATACTCTACTGGCCTTGTCTTTTTGCAAAGTTACATAACATGATACTAAACAGTTTACTTGTCTGGCATAGTTGGTCGGTCTTCTCTTTTTCGTTTGGCTGATTGTCAGCTCAGCTTGACCTGACTTGGTAGCACGCTAAGGTAGGTATTCAATGTGTTTTAGTTTTAATGTTTTCAATGTGTCGGAGTGGTTTGTCTCGTTTGTAGGTAGGTTTTTGTACTTTTGTACACAGTGTGTGTTATTGTGTCGGTGATATGCCAAGCCAAGCCAGACGAGGAAGAGGAGACCAAAAACCAAAGAGATCATGTGAAGCATGAGTGTAGTAAAGTCAATTGTAGTGGTAGGCACACACAAGATTCAATTGCTTATTGTTATATTGCAAGAAACGCAGTGTGTGTGTTGTGTTTGCACCTTGGCTCATTCTAACCATATGTGAATACATTTAGTTAGTGTCTCTGTTTTGTTGATGCAGCCGATGCCGGGGATGTTCTTGTTCCATTACGTAAGAAGAGGACATTGGCCTGATGCCCAAGTTTTGTTTTCGTGCTGGGCTTCTTTATGTATTTCTAAGTTCTTCTTTGGTTACTTATGTATAGAGGGCATTTAGTTTCTGCTTATTGTACTCTCAAGTTTATGTAATATAGAGTGTATAGTCGTGTGTGAGTTTAATGTATGCAATGAGCTGAGCTACAACCTTCACTTCGGCTAAATAATGAATTCATAAATACATAATGTATGTCATTAACGACTCCTACAAACCCATGCACATATTTTATACCGAAGTGGTGTAATCGCAGGTAGAGTACACCGGAGAAAAACGTGTTATTTAAGACTTTATTGCATACCTAATCCTGGTATTTTATATGCAGTCACAATCAAATTAAGTCGATTAAGGATATATTAAATTACACTTAGTTAACCAGTAAAAGGTAATAAAAGTTGGTGGTTAAGAAATATTATTTAATAATAGGCTTCTTCGTGTTAATGCTTTAATTAAGCAATTCTCTATAAACATTTATCGTTTACAAAAACATGTCTACTTGAAAGTTTTATTTAACAGGTCAAGACAATGTTGTACAATCAGTTGACAATTAAAGTAAGGATTGGTATGATATTTATTTTTTGCACAGCAAGTGAACGAACGAAGATGTTATTATTAGCAGCAGGTTGAAAAGGTTAAAGTTTGGATGCTCACGAGAATTTTTAGGTTGTGGTTTAGCTATGCAATACGCAGCCAATGGGACATATGTGTGATTACAATCTTGCAAGTGTTATCATAACCATATTTTGCATGTTTTTGTTGTTCTGCATGCGCTCATGACTGCAGCTTGCACATGTGTACACTTTGTTAGCGTAATGGCATAACGAGTATTCTATGGAAAAAGTCAACATTCTGCAGTCTGAAATCTGAATCACGAAATTAAACCAAGGTTTAGCCCGCCCAAGAAACATTTTGGCTATATGTTATCCCACAATCTGTGTTAAATTGAACTACTCATAAAACATTCAATTGTATGCATATTATTGATTTTATGAATTTACAACAGATAAAATCGTTTTCTAACCAAATTTGTAAAGGACTACAAAAAATATTCATGTTAGAAAAATTGGGTTTCACTAGACAAAAACTTAATCTTCCACTCTCGGGCGGGTCTCATGCTAAACTTGCTGTAAGTTTTGTTACGAAATGAATACCCGACGGTTCTACGTATTGTTTCCATAAAAGTACATAGGTAGGGTGTCTGCATATTTGTATGTTTATGCATGTGTTGCAAAAAATTGCATGGTACAGCAAAGAGACGATGATAGCCTTTGAAATTGTAATGTAATACTCATAACATAAATATGTAAGCGCCGTGTTTTACGACCGAATCTGATCTTGTGTAGTAACACTTTATACTTTGTAACTATTGTAAACTTGATACTGGATGGTCATACGCTAAATACTACATCTGCAAGATTGCAACCATAGTCGTAAGAATTGATTGTGTGGTGACACTGTGACGAAAGGCTAGCCATGCTGAAAAAGGCTAAAAGGCAACAAGTGTATTTGCTTTGCTAAATACTCATCTCACATTTAAGATGATAACGCATTAAAGATATGATGACAATGACTCTACTAAACGTAGATTCTGTTAAGATCCGTAATCAAATCTTTACTTTTATTGCTTATCCTTGATAGAGACAATTATTGTTACGTTTACTGTTACCAGTTACTACTAAAACTAAGTTGTTCTGACAGGCCAAGTCAGCAAAATCACATTTTTATCTGACGAGGCGAGAAATTGTGATGTTAACAAGACATAAAAACCAACGAATTACAGATCTAGTCGTAAGAAACATCCAATTACCGTAATTCGTTTGATATAAGCAATTTTCTAAGCGTTTTGTTCTCTTTCATTCTCGTTGTTATTAGTTAAAGAAATTATCATTTCTTATGTTTATTAGCGTAACTAGCTTGCTCTCAATAACTACAATTATTCCGAATTGCTGTCTGTTATTTTACCCAACGAGTCTTTACCTTATCATCATGTACAATTTAACTCACTTACTATTGAATTGAAGATTTTTCTGTATCATAACATTGCACTGAAATAATTGGAGCCTTCAAAATTTAAAATCGCAACAGGACATTGTAATTTATCTACAAGAGACGATGAATGAAGTCCAGAAAAATGTCTACCTGCATTAGTCAACAAAGTAAAATGTTAATGTATTTTGTCCCGTTGCATTTTACATAAAAGTTTTGTTTTTACACCTGCAAGATAAATGGCTCTAACTTTGCTTTTGCAAACAGATCGTAAAATATCCTAAACACATTACGTCACGTCAAGGCAAACGGTTACTATTATTTAACAGCAACTATATTAGCTTGGCCTGAGTTGGTGGATATGTTTATTTATGTTTTCAATAAAATTGTCTTTTGACTTATTTTTAATACGCGCCAAGAAAGGATACTACAACAGTACTTTACTTACTACATAAACAACGTCAACAATATATTAAAAATTTTAATTGCCCTGCATACAATAAACAATACACGACCCATTGACTGAGGTTAAAAAACAATCATAGTAGTAAGTGTGTAAGATTATGAAAACATTTAACATGTGTCTTGTTTTGTAGCTACAGTCATTTATTTACATTTTAACATCCCTATACGAGAAATACATATGTGCTTACAAAAAGTAGTATAACACATTCAGCATTAAAATGAAGACAAGGCATGACATTGTTGACACAGGAAGTTCAATGTCCCTGTCCAATTTTAATTAATTAGTGTGTTTCAAAGTCGTTGTCGTAGAATGTATGATATTACGTTGATTGTGTTACGCTGCTTTACACTGTATTAACATGACACAAACATAAGGCAAAGGAAGGCAGGAGTTCAGTGTATGACATGCAAGAGTATTGCTTTGTGGTAGTGTTATTATTGGTATGCCAAAATGGTATAGGGTGCATAGCACGTAGCATTGGTAATATTAGTATCCTGCATAATATCTCGTACATAATTACATATGTTGTATATGGTAATACGTTTGTTGGCAAAGTGCTAAGCTAAGATATGTGCTGTTTTATGTATTATAGAAAAGAAGCGGTAGTAGGTAGGTAACCTATGGTGTTATTAATGTTTGTTTTATGAAGACTATAAAGTCAAAGTGAAGTCAACTATTTGTATGTGGAAAAGACTGCTTTGGAGGTCTTTCCGTTCAAAATCAGATGCAGATGAACTTGGTTTGTTAAGGAACTTGTTTATTCTCACACCAGACAAGACGAGACAACAGAACACGAGCATTTTTATATATGGACATAAAAACCGAAAGGTTTCCTGCTGAATAAGCTGACTTTGTGGTGTAGCGCAGCGGTACTGTATAATAAACTAGTAGATTACCTCTTCTACTATGTGACTAACTACATGTAGTCGAGCCAGAGTCAACTGTTTGACACAAAAATAGGATTACCTACAAAACTGAATATACACTTATAAAACAGCATGCACTTATATAATACAAAGGATAAGGGAAGTGCTACAATAATACAATCAAATCATATTACTAAATAGTTTATGTACTCTATGCATAAAAATATCCACATTTTCTTAGGTAGCACCGTTTTCTTAACCCATAATAAGGTTCTTACGTTTAATAGCCTACTGAAGCCAAAATAAACTTACAGACTACTTACTCCAGTTACATTAATATTGTTATAGGAAATTATAAAGTAGGTAAATACTAAAGAAACCGTATAAACTATATTTAGGCGATTGTAAGCATAGATACAGATTTTTTACATGTAGTACTACATTTGTGCAGAATCAAGGGAATGATCTAACGCTTGACTAGTTATTGTACGGTGGAAAACACAGAGATAGATAGAGATAAGTCTAGTTAGACTATGAATTTAGTATGTACGTAACGCTAGAGCATGCCAGGGGAATTCATCTCTTCATCTTGTTGGTTTGACTTTGGCTTGGCTTGTCCTAGCTGTCTTGTCTCCTCGAATGCCTTTATGCGACAATTTCTTTTCGTCCTTTTTTCAAAAGCACTTTTAATCTAGATAAGACGTAATTGACTGACAGCCAAGCTAAACAACTAAGGTTGATCAATGAAATATTGAATGCAGCTGTGTCTATCTGTAATGCATTCATTCGTACTACAAGAACAACTACGTGTAACCATTATTATAATTTTATAATACATCTACCTTAGATTACGTAGTACCTTATGCAAACTGTATTAAGGTACTATACAAACAACATTAATAGTTAATGTCTAATGTAATGGCAAAAGTCTGTCCGCAGACAGACCTGCCTTTTGCCTAGCTAAAGATATGATTACATAGCATTATTCCTACAGCGTAAGTATTCCTACAAGACATGATTCCTACGAAGTAATTCATTCCTACGAGACAATTCAGTCCTACTACGAGTATTATTCCTACTGTGGCTTTTACTCCTACGAAGTGCATCAGTCCAACGAGCAAAACTGCACGATATTGCATGCAGCAGTATTATTCTAATTAGAATATATATGAAAGGCCTAAAATATTGTTTACAAATACATTTGTATGCATATTATCGCTTACAAATTAATAAACTGCAATTCATTAGAATTACATTTAAAAGTAGCATTCATCACTAAGCATGATTGCAGTTGAATGTTGTTGTGTGTTGTACAGCAGTTTTCGTAAATGTTCATATAACATATTTATATAAATAATGTATGAAAAAAATTGTAATTTAAGAAACATTTAAGACTTGAGGTTTAAGATTTAGTGTAATTATAACTAAATGTCTTATTAAGTTTACAACGAATTGATTCTATGTATTTTCAATTGATTCTTGTCCTGATGAATACGTTTGTGAGCGTTGAAAGCTTGACTAAAATTACATGAAAGGACCTTAACGGAAATCTCTGTAAAACCAGGCCTTATGGCAACGGAGTTTTGTATTTTTAACACTAAATTAATTTTTGCTCCCGTTAGGCCATTCGACAGTATGCAATTTTAATACTATAGAAACCAAGGTGGTTGCCATTGCTCTCTGTATTTGGGATTCATAAGGAAGGCTCCGTAATTAATTTCTCTTGAATATGGCCACTGGCCACCCAAGGTTACTAAACCAACGCTGCCTAAACATCCCCTAACCAGGTGATGTCATACCGATAAGCATAAAAGGATTAGACCAGAGAAAGGTTGCCAGAGAGAGGATGAGTTTGTAATTCATTGCGTAGAATAGCTCAATGCTTGAAAGTGTTACATATTCATCCCCCATAAATGTTTATCACTATGGTATCATTTAAATATATCTAAAATATTCTAAAATGGTCAAAAATATTCAAAAATATACTAAAATTACGGTCAAAAATATTCAAAAATATACTAAAATGGTCAACAATATTATAAAATATATTTAAAATATATCTAAAGTATTCTAAAACATTCTAAAATATTCTAAAATATTCTAAAATATTCTAAAATATTCTAAAATATTCTAAAATATTCTGAAATATATCTAAAATATTCTAAAATATTCTAAAATATTCTGAAATATATCTAAAATATTCTAAAATATTCTAAAATATTCTGAAATATATCTAAAATATTCTAAAATATTCTAAAATATTCTAAAATATTCTGAAATATATCTAAAATATTCTAAAATATTCTAAAATATTCTGAAATATATCTAAAATATTCTAAAATATTCTAAAATATTCTAAAATATTCTGAAATATTTTAAAATATTCTAAAATATTCTAAAATATTCTAAAATATTCTAAAATATTCTAAAATATTCTGAAATATATCTTAAAAATTCTAAATTCGTCTAAAATTAATATAAAATTATCTAAATATTCTAAAATCGTCTAAAATATTCTAAAATCGTCTAAGGATATTTTGAAATGGTCAAATTATTCTAATGAGAATAGGAATATTCCAAAATGACTGGAGAGAATGGGGCATATATACTACAGAGTACGGAAGAACGCGAACAACATATCACTTCACTTTGCTTTCCCCGTCAAGACGTCTTCTCCAGTTTTCGTCTTCCTAACAGATGTGAGGGAATTTTCTGATATAGAAAATTTGAAGAGATTGAAGATGTGCTCATGGGGAAATGGAAAATTGTCTCAGCAAATAGTAATGGGACATTGTAAAAGTACGAGCTAGGTAGATCCTTTCATTCTTTCCATTTCTCTCACTAGTTCATGTGTATATAGTTAGGTGGAAGTTGAAAAAGTAAAAGACGGAAATATTTTCGGTGCGACAGGATGATGGTAAATGTTCGCATTCTCAATTTTCCTTTTTCTCCATACTATCTGTACTTCTATGCTAGCTTTGCGAATTTCGTTTAACACTGGTAGGGAAAATGGATTACATAGCATTATTCCTACAGCGTAAGTATTCCTACAAGACATGATTCCTACGAAGTAAATCATTCCTACGAGACAATTCAGTCCTACTACGAGTATTATTCCTACTGTGACTTTTACTCCTACGAAGTGCATCAGTCCAACGAGCAAAACTGCATGGCATTGCATGCAGCAATATTATTCTAATTAGAATATATGTGAAAGGTCTAAAACATTGTTTACAAATACATATGTATGCATATTATCGCTTACAAATTATTAGAACACTACAAATCATTAGAATTACATTTAAAAGTAGTATTCATTACTAAGCATGACTGCAGTTGAATGTTGTTGTGTGTCGTACATTAGTTTTCGTAAATGTTCAATAACATTTATTTAAATAATGTATAAAAAAAATTGTAATTTAAGAAACATTTGAGACTCGAGGTAGACAACGTCTTCATCAGGGCCAGAATCAATTGAAATAATATAGAATCAATTCGTTTTTAACTTAACAAATTATTTTAGTTATAATGATAAAATAGTGATAATCAGTGGTCTTAAAAAACCGCAACATTTGTTTAAGATTTAGTGTAATTTTATAACTGAAATGTCTTATTAAGTTTACAACGAATTGATTCTATGTTTTTTCAATTGATTCTTGCCCTGATGAATACGTTTGTGAGCGTTGAAATCTTGACTAAAATTACATGAAATTTTTGTTAAAATGTCAAATTTGAGTCTCAACAAAAGTCCCCTTAATATTAACTACATCCGAGGTTGGAATACCATATCCCATTTTAGAATACTTATTTTTCGTTTGTAGTACTTAGCATTGGTTTTTGTTATCTGGGTAACTTAAAGTTGTAAACTGCATGCAACGCCCTGCAATATGATGGTTGTAGGAATAACCCTTTGGTAGGAATAAGCTCCTTCGTAGGTCTGTTGCGCGCTGTAGGAGTTAAGCGCTTCGTAGGAGTGATCAGTCTAGTAGGAATGGTGTGCGGTTGGAATACTCTCACTGTAGGAATGGAAATCGGTCACCTAAAGATATTATTATTGTTTTGTTTCTCATCACATTGTGTTTATATTGATGTAAATGTAACATTCGTTGTGTTGCACGTTACATTGCAATAATACAAAAGGTGCACAGAGATTATCCAAGAGAAAAATGCAAACGACATATATAGTCGCAGTGCAGAGTACTCGACAATTCAACCTTAAGAAAACATTATCATTCGTTTGCAGTTTCAACTGAACTGTTATTGTTGTTGTGCCTTCAACATTCAACGCGGTGTCTCAATTATCGAGCCAAGTTCATTAAATCTGATCTTGACTTCCACCAGACAAAATATCAACAAAGAGAAAATCCTCAAGCGACATTTTCGTTCCTTGTCAATCAAGTACTAACCCAAATAAAATTGATTGCATTCGTAACATTTACATTGCACTCCACGACATCCACAGCCAATGGCATTTTACATTGCTCATTTGCTCCAATACCTTCACTATGCCATGCCAAGTCAAGATAGTATGAGAATTTGACATTTCACAGATTACATAATTACTTGTTTGTAGTTTGCTCTCAACTTGAATTTTTCTGTCTCGTTGTCAGTTTTTTATTCTACATATTTTCTCTTCCCTCTTCCTATTGTAGTACCGCGTGTTTTACAGTGTTATTAAATGTTACTGTATTATTTTTCTGCATTAGCGCTACATTAACAGCAAAAATCGTGAGGAAATAAAAACCGGGATTATTATGCAATTTTTCATGGAGAGAGCCAATATCTACTATTATTTGTTCCAAGTCTAACCGACACGGCTTTCATTTCAACTTAAGATGTACTTATCACCAGACTTATATTTCGTCTCAGATAGCTTCATTTCACAACTCATCACGTTTCTTTCATTACTATCACTATCCCATCATATTTATCTTACCATACGAAACTGAACTTACAAACAAACTAAACTAATTGTATATTCATGAGTTGATCGTTATACCACACCACCTGCTATATAAGTTTCATTGCGCTATGGTTGTTAGTTAATGCTCAAAAACTAAAGATCGGAGTGGAGTCTCATCACAGGTTTACATAAAAAATTAAAGAAGTGAGAATGACCAAGATTATTTCCTTTAACTACATACAATGTAATGAATACAGTATTAAAATGCATACAAAAGAGATCTCAACGCAAATGGATATACATTAAGTACGTCTAAGAACCTTTCGCCTTTCGTCACTCGGTATAATATCATTTGTCAGAGAATGAGTTTTCTACTGTCTACATTACACCCACTGTTGAAAAACCACATCAGCTTGATTAAGTTTAGGGTTCCAGAAGGGTTGTTGTAGTAGTCAGTCAGAAACTTGTGATTTGATGCTATATATTACAACTAAATGTATATACAATTATTCATATATCTATCATATTATATAGAGGTTTTTCTTTTCACTACTGAATGTAGTTAGGAGTCTCGGTGAATTTATATATGTACCACTGGGCATTGGACAGTTATAGGAGGAACAGACTTGATAAGACAACAATCCTTAAGTACCTATACGATGTATAATAAACTAGAAAGGATCTTTCCGTCATGCCAGGATGTAGAAAAGGGACGGGACTGAAAGTACCCGAAATCTCAGTCCTCTCGATTCTGTCTTGTAAGTAGAGATTAGTTTGACTGCATTGGTGTTCCCATCTTGGATGTCTGGCTGTTCTGTCAGAGTCTTATCGTTAGGGCAGCGGTAGAGTGGAGAGGAGTCTAGGGCTGTCTTAGTCTCTGCTGTGTCTGCACTATTATGAAAGAAAAGGATAAAAAGGAAGTATGGCAGGACTTGGGATCTTTGTGTGCATGTAATGTAAGTTAAGGTAGGTGGCTTTGGCTTGGCTCGACTTGGCTGAGTGGCCTAAAGGAAGAAAAGACAGAGACCGACGAAGATGCTGAAGAAGTTTAGGAAAATAAGAAGAATGGTCTGCCTGCATGTGTTTCTGTGATGTGAGCCACTATTAGCATTGCAATGACATTAGATAAAATACATGCACCTATAGTTACCATTTACAACACACACACTAACTCTTCTATTAGGGTTCCAACACCAACCCACCACGAATGAAGAAATTGCATTGCTTTGGTGCAGTGCAGGCACCTTTAGCTGGAACTCCTTTCGTTTGGTGCATTAGAGCAGCGGCGCGTTCTATTCTATATTTTTCTACGTACAAATTTATCTGATGCACACTTCTTTCTCTCCGCTCGCTCGTTCTCGTCATCGCTTCGTCACAATCACAAGTGAGACTAAAGTATCCAGGGAAGCAAAACAAGTGAAAGAGTTTTGCCGTATTCATGGAAATTATACAGACCAGGACATAATATGTGTAATACGGCTTAACTACTTATACTACTAAATTAAACAAAAGTACATTTGAAGCAAGTCAAGTCAAGTTTGCATAGTTAGAGCTAGCTTGCTCTATTTAGCGCTATAAGTATTACGTACCTTAGACTTATACACACTTAAAAGAAACTGAAATTGTACTGCATTGAGTTTCATGCATAGATATTTACATAAATTGTAAGAAATGGTTCTTCTTCGTCGACTGCTTAATGTTCAAAAGCTGAGCATCATGAAATGGAAAAGTTTCTTTGAATTTCAGTAGTTAAGCTCAGCTGCAGTTTTCTTAGTTTAAGGCGAAGGTGGTTCAAGAAAAGCAGAAAATAGTAAAAGATACATCCCAATGCTTTTATATAGGAAAGAAACGCGTTATATATAGGAAACATATAAAATGTACATCCATAATGCATATAGGTGGCAGCCAACATAATTTTGTACGTGTACAGAGGCACAGAGGTAATACAATGTAGAAGTTAGGTATGTGCCTGCTGGAGATAGTCTAATGTGCATTGAATTCTCGTACCACAACAACATAGCATAATAGCATTACATCCCTCTACCTTATATACACTTGCACTAGTTAGGTACATTAACTTACGTTACCTGAGCTGTTGTATTGTGGTGGTGATACATACAGGTAGCTTGGGTTTTAGATTCAGTATTCAGTTGAAGTTAGGTAAGTTAGATGGTCCGTTCTTTTCTGTGTGTAAAATGTTCATTTAGCTTTCTTACTTGTACTTAGTGAAGTTGTAGCAAGCAAGGCAAAGTAAGTAACGAAGAAAAGGTTCCCATTCTTAAGGTATGGCAGTAGCCCAGCTAAAATAAAGGATAGCTATAGGAAACGAAAACTAACTGAAGCATCACGCTGAATACATACTTGCATTGCATCCCATCACATGCATAGGTACATCGGTACACAAATTCTCAATACCTACTGAACTGACTAGTTGGTTCTGCTGTTGCATTGCATGTTCTACTACAATAACACAGAAGGCATGCTATGTATGTTCGTTTTATATATTATTCGTTGCAGTACGTACATGCATAGGTACATACAAAGTATTGTAGTGAACATAAGCTGAAGCAAAGCAGGTAGTTTTACTGGCTTAGTGCATAGTGGTGGTATGATGGTGGTTGTTGAATTGGATAGAGCTAAAGACACGACACAAGACGTTTCTCAGTTCAGTTCAGTTTGGTCCTTTACGCTGCTGTGATGTGAATGTGAGCTGACACGGAAAGCACTCTCTGTCTCCAGAAACTCAAAGATCATCGCATAG